>BLKR01004504.1:0-106477 GCA_011170035.1 Teleogryllus occipitalis | reverse complement strand
CCCCGCCGCCCCCGCCGCCCCCGCCGCCCCATCCACTCATTCCTCCACCACGACCACCGCCGCCTCCACCGCCGCCCCCACCGCCGCCACCGCCGCCGCCGGTTTTGTCCCGGGCCGCGGGCGCGCCATGGCGGTCTCCCGACGCTCATTACCCTAATATCGGTGACAATTTATGTCGCAATAACCGCGCCGCGTAATGCCCGTGTTAATTCCGGGGCTGCGGGGCGGGCGGCGGGAGAGGCGGGAACCAAACGCCCATCCGCCCGCACCTCCCGCAGAGGAAGGGAACCTGCGCTCGTTAAGGCGGTGCAGGCGCTCAAGGAGGAAGTGACGACCTCGGGAGAGAAGCTGCGGAGAAAAGAAGGCGAGACGATGCCGGTCGCCGGCTGCGGCTTTTAAGGGAGCAAGACCTGGTGGACTCTCTCTCTCTCTCTGATACTGAAGAATAGAAATTGCCTGTTTTATCAATATCGATATTCTTTATGTTGATTGTAGTGTTTGTGTGTTGTAGTCTATGAGTATATTATTATTAATCCAGAAATAAAAATAACACCCACTTTACACAGTTCTACTGCTTTTTTATTTCTCGGTTAATTTTTCTTGCTGAACTAATTTATTCGTTTATTTTGTTAATAATAAACAATGTACATATTTGCGGCATGTTTAAATGCTTCTACAACGCAAATTTTTGCCTAGAAAGCATTTTCAAATCAACTTTTGAGTGCTTATTGCTGCTCAGCCATTCAGAATATCAATATATTAGAAAAAAGATGCTTAATATTGTCTTCAGGGCTTATTTTCGAAGTTTACGCTATAATATGTATATAACTACACACACACACACATATATGTTTATACACACACACACACACACTTCCTCACACTGGATATAGGCTGATACAGAGAAATTAATAGAAGAGGTTAAAGTTTGTAAACTGAAGGGATAGAAAAGATTTCTGAGCAACAAGTCCGTTCTTTGTGATATTGGTTGTAGATCTACATTTCATAATGCCATCTTTTTGTAAGAAAAATTTAAATAAATACCATTTCTTGGAGTAGGAAGAACACATCTATAGCTACGTCTAATTTCTTGTCCAATCTATTTCCTTCTTCACCTGGCACCCATACATTTGACATTATTAAATTAAATGCAATTTGCCATTTGAATTTTAAATTCCCTGAAAAATATTTATTTCGAAAAGAAAGAAAACGTTTTTGAGAATAAACAAATACTTTATTTTCATTTTTCTTAACGGACGGCGTCAGGTAAAACTCTTAACAGACATATCATTAATTTTTCAAAATCGTGTTATAGATAACAGAAGTAAAATTTGTAATATACTTTTTAAGTTCTTAAAATATAAAGTGTTGTCAGTAAATTAGTCTTAAAGATACGTCCATTTAGTTAATAAAACATGTTCTTAATTCTTTATGTGAATTTTTAAATTGCATTTCATTGTGTGTATTTTGATTCGTATACTAAAGGTGTCGTTAAAAATGCACGAACATATAGAATTATAAAACATTCTCTTATGGACTATGAACATGCAATTTTTGAATCAAAATACGAGTGTTGATATATAGATTTTTTAAGATGTACATGTGGATATTGCTGTAGATATGTTGGGACATTTAAATGGACACGCGGCAGAGTAGCAGACGCTATCCGGGTGCACCAGCCCTGAGCACCAGTAACGGTGAACTTCGGGGCGTGACGTCATCTCGACTATAAAAGGGGCTGTGACCACTAGAGTAGTCAGTTGGTGACAGTGGAGAGAAATCGTGCCTCGGTCTCTACTGCCTACGTGAACAGTGCCCTGTTAAGTCTATTGGAAAGTTGTGAGATGCATTTTGATTAGATATGTATACTAGTTACGAACACTGCTGTGGACTTGGTATTTTCTCCTTGGTATCTGATGAAATGGTTTGTTCTGGTACGGTTTAATACTAATAATCTCTTGATGTATTGTGTATTCCACGTTTATTTCTTAACATAACAGATATGATACTTATTATGTTCTCAATATCATCGCATCGCCTGAAGGAGTTATATTTGTCGGTAGAAGTCTGGTGTCATTACTCGGAAAGCTGTATTATTATTATTATTGAGAGTTGGGGGGAACCTATCCAATACGTAGTTTCAATTCCAGAAATAATTTACTGTTGCCATTATGGTTATAGAAGATTACGGCAATTAGCTATTTATTTTCGAATGAGGAAGATAAACAACTCATCTGACTATAATGTAGTGCAGAAAATAGTTTTTGTATGAAAGAAGGTGAATGATAGAAAACGGTTAATGGAAGACCTGTGGGAGAAAGAAAAAGGTTGGTTGCGTGGGCGGCCAGTCGAGTGAAGCAAAGTGCTGTTGACGGAAGTAGCATGACCAGGGAGCTTCGTGACATGCTCAGATTGCAGATAGTGGTGATGTGATGATGGCGATTATACGATAAGGATGATTTATAACGGCTTGCTGAGTTATTGATTGCATCGTAGTTATTTAGCATCCAACGATAAAAATGTTGATTGTAAATTGAATTAGTCACAAATGCATTAATGTAGAGTTGGGAGTTTGTTGAACAATTTTGTTTTGATACAGACGATATGGTAGAACCTTACAAGCAAACCGATACATCGAAAACCTTGAAGTCAGTTCTGGTGATGACACCACTGTACAGAAATCGTCGATAGAGCGAGGAAAAGTTGTATGATTATTAATGTTGGGAGATATAATGAGGAACGTGTAGCAATCGGTTCATAAAAAATTAAGGAACCATACGAGGAAAACAATGTAAGCAAAAATACGGCACTGCATAGTAGTAGGCGTCGATGGAGCAATCAGGCGCCTTGAAGTTATTGATATTGAGTTATCAGATCAATAAAGATATCGGTTTTTCAAAAGTCATGGAAGCCAACAAGGAAATATTTTGCCATGACATCGTAGAGAAAAAGGCGCTGGTAAATCAATTAGATGTAGTAAAATTATTGAAATTGGAAAGGTGTTTAATTAAATTATTACATCGACGAAATTGTGGAACCGTATAGAGACAATCCAACTAAGCCTCCAAAACAGAAAAAAATAATGCCGACACAGTAATGGGTTATGCACTGATAGACCAACCAGCAGCCATGAAGTTATTGATATTATGTTCCTCCTGCCTCATGTGTTCGTATAGGCACGCTGTACGATTCTGATTGAAGTTCTAATTTTCACCTTAGAATGTTTCAGTAATGCAATTAGAATTTCATATTGTTTTCCATGATATATTAAAAGGTGTCAGCATGTGCTCTTCAAAGCTCTGAGAGTAATTAAATAAAAATTCTTTTAGAATTACACAATGGTGAAATGAAAATATTTTTAAAAAATCAGGCAGATACGGGTTAAAAGACGGTAAACGTCAGTTCTGCCTAATTGTTCATACCGTGTGCAAACGTCAGTTCTGCCGTGGAGCCAAGCAAGAATAAGTTAGGTGTTGACGCAGCACAGAAGGCACCGATAGGTTAACTATGTCTGTACTTGGCGCGGCAACCCGCGTATGGACCATGGCCTACCAGCAGCGTCCCGGCCATGCGACCATGGGTAAGGGGAGTACATGTGGTTAGCACGAAGACATAACCACGCCGTTTTCTGGTCTTCTTAACCAGAGAAGTGAGTTTTCGCATCGTCACACAGCAATATATACTTGGACATTGCAAAGAGAAATTGCATTATAAATATTGCCCGATCGGGAATCGAACTCTTAAGTCGAGTGATGGAAAGCGAGTATACTGACCAATTAGCTAAACCGCAAGGGTAAACTAAGAGTAGCAAATTTATTTAAATTGATTGACTGATTGATTGTTAGTAATTTCGGGCGAATCAACTACTGAGGTCTTTATACCCGTAAGTATAGAATATGTTTTTTCAACGGAATGTGATCTTCCCACTGTGTATGGTGAGATCCGGCGTCGATCTACCGTCGACTAGCGAGGTTTTCCCCAACCAGGTATCTCCCACCAGCGGGGCACGGCCCCAGCCGGGACAAGTTGAAAATCCCCGACCGGTCTCCCGGCATGTGTGGTAGTTTAGTGCATGTTAGTGTGTGTGTGTAAGGAGTGAGGATAGGACAAGGAAGAGGAAGGAAAGATCGCGCACGGTCCGTGGCCCGTTTATTATGGTACTGCTCGGGCATTCGTCTGGTGTTTATCGGAGAAACCATGGAAAACTACCGATGAGAGCAGCCGACCGCTAGAATTCTCCTCAAGACAGCGACTGAACTCGACCTAGCTTGATAAGCTAGGGCCAAAAAATCCTGCCACCATCGGGACTCGAACCTAGGACCTCCCGGTCAGACGCACTGCAGTGACATCAGTTAATGCACGGAGGCACCGCTCCCGATTATTTAAATTGAAAAAGATGCATTTCATGAAAACGATGGTAATTGACGATGTAGAAAAAACGTAGAACCATACAAGGAAAACGTTGGCGACGGGACCGTTGATAGCACCGCAGCACGGAAGGCGGTGGAGAATGGCTCGGGCGGGGGGGGGGTAGAAGGGAGAACCAAGCCGACGCGGACTGCCCGTGTCTGCCCGCCCGCGACCATCCGCAAGGCCAGGCCGTCCGCCTAATGGGTACATCGATTGCCCTTCGGGAAATTACATTGTCCGCCGGACTAAAGTGGCGTTTGCCGGGTCGAGGCCGATGCGTGGGCGGAAGCAGAAGCTCTGTCAGTTACAGAAGTAACAATTTCGGTTCCACGAATGAATGTATTGTCTTCGAGAGGGAAATTTGAGGGAATAAGTGATGCCTTACATGGTTTCAGTGGGGAGGGCGGAATGTAATAACGAGACAGAAGTGAACATTACGTTTCGAATGAAAGAGGACGAGACCTTGTAGTATTGGAAAAGGATTACACATTCAATTGCCGGTTTCAGAATTATATTCCGTGTGAGATTCCTTGCTTATTCTGTACGATCATCACATTCTAATTACTCAATAATTGACCGATGATTGTGAAGAAAAATTATTAACTTTAAAACAGAAATGATATATTACAATGTTGAGATAGTACAAATGTGACTTTAGAATTTCATTTAAAAGCCGAAGTCTGGAATTTGTGTTAAAAACCGAAGCCTTGCAGCACAAATACTTGCTTAATATTGCACGGCGTGTAGGGCCAAAAGGAATAGTCTAGCAATGATTAGCAAGTACAAACTGAAAATACAAACCCATGATTCACTTTGCTGTTAGATTGGGAAACCAATTACATGTGCAATGGTGGCCGCATCTAAAGTTTCCCCCAATCTCAGCCGCTGGAATGAACATTGGTGAAAGATTCAAATGGATAAAGATAAGCAATGGTTTCCCTGAACCATTCAACCTCATAAACAATAATTTTTCTAAACCTTTGAAGAGTTAAAGAGGTAGTAGGTATTTACTAAATACAATTCTTTTGTCCGTTTTTGTAATTATTTCATTAAATTAGAACACCACATAAAATGGTGTTCCAAAAAGTAGCACGAGCACTGCCCAAGAATAACATATGAAATGAATACCCTCGAATAACACTTTAAAAATTAACTAATTTAACAAACACAAGTTTTACGAATACTACAATGACATAAAGTAATATACTAATGCAACAATTCTGTAAAACTTACCAAGCATATTACTTGGTGTTCTTCAAGTGAAGAGCAAATAATGAGCGAACGTTTTCTTGAACTCTTACTGTCACATCACACCAGACGTGTCGTATGCAGAAACGCACTAAATATGAGAATTCAGTTGGTAGGCGCAAAATGAGATTAGACGGAAATACATAATCTGAAATATGCATTTTTCAGTCAACATGGAAACTCTTGGCATTTAAGTTGTTGGGCATCCAAGAAAACCACAGACATCTCTCACATGACTGAAGCCTGCATAGTTTTCTTTCAAATCTTGTGCAAAGTAAAAATCAGTAATACAAATGCGCAAGCAGCTGATGATACAAGTAGCAAAATAATTGATATCTCACTTACCATAAAGCAAAATTGGTATCTTAAAAGCATTTGGATTCTAGTACCAGATCAATTCATATCCATTATTTATTCAATTAAAAAATAACATTATGTTTTAACAATACTGTTCTTTTTTTATTTGTAATGCTAAAAAGAGACAAATGCGAGAAGAGTCTAAGGAACCGTTTCTCTTTTGCCATGGCAATTCTCTCGCCAATAGAAAAAATAAACGACCCTTCCGAGGTGCAGAAAGTGACCATCGCCTTAGACGCATCCAAGTAATCTATGAAACCCCTTGTGGTCTACAATACCACAATTCCTTTCTTCGTCAGGGGGACAAGTCCCCGAAGTGGGCACCTTGGCCTTTTTGGTTTTTATGCTCACCCCCCACTGACGCGCAAAACGCCGACGAGCTGACGTCCAGATCCAGCCGGAACCCAGTTCGCCCTCGCGGCAACCTCTACATTCAACGCCTGGGTGCGGGCCGCCCTCCTAGCTCAGAGATCCTAGCTATCCAGGCTAGTACCAGAGTCTTGACAGTGCGCCACTCCCATGCGCCAGGAACAACTTCACTCCTCTATGCTCAGAGTCCTGACGGCGGCAGGATTTCCGACACTAGCTTTTCAGCTAGGTCGAATTCAGTCGCTGTCTGGAGGAGAATTCTAGCGGCCGGCTGCTCTGATCGGTAGTTTTCCGTGGTTTCTCCGATCAACACTAGGCGAATGCCGGAGCAGTACCCTACCAAACGGGCCATGGACCGCGCGCGATCTGTTCTTCCTCTTCCTTGTCCTATCCTCTCTCCTTACACACACACTTACACTAACATGCACTGCACTACCACATATTCCGGGAGACCGGTCTGGAGCTTAGAGCTTGTCCCGGCTGGGGCGTTGCCTCGCTGGTGGGAGAGTCCTGGTTAGGGGGAAATCCCACTAGCCGACGGTAGGTCGGCGCCGGATCTCGCCGTCCAGCGGGGTGAAATCGTCATTACCTGAGAAAAACATGTACTACATTAACGGGATTAATGACCACAGACGTTGACGCGCCCGGAAACGAAAAATCAATCAATCAATCAATCAATCCTCTATGCTCAGAGTATCGGGCCATTGTCACGACTATTCCGAGAGCCCAACTGGGATCTGAACTAAGGTCCATGCGGCTCGGAGCCCCCATGCGGTCTCCTCATGGCTTACCGCCAGCTATCGACGTGAGTAACGCCAAACCTTGGGCCATCAGACGGGTGGTATCTAGTTTCCCGCCGGACTTTAAAGTGGGATTCGGAGTACTCCGTAAAGCATCCTTCGCTCAATCCTGCCCAAAGGACGACGCGCCATAGGTCCAACTGGTGCATAGCCAGGCAAATCCGACTACCAGGAGCTTAACATCGGCTTCTCACTGCCTGCACCATCAGGCTAACGACGTGAGCGGCGCCGCAAGTCTCAGGATCCGGGTGGTCGACTACGACCCTCCACCATCCTGGCAATGAAAGCAGAACGTTCTACGTGTGTTGTGAAACGGCATCGAGGTGGGCGGGCGTGCGTTCATTTGGCACCCGCGTTCGCCGACCGCGTGGAAAATGCTGCGAGAAGTTGCGCGGAGTCGCCGGAGCGGCGCGGCGGGCTGCGTCAACGCGAAATATCGCGCGCGCGACCGCGAATTAGCCGGGGGAGTCGCGCGAGCGTAGTCGATTACTTTTTATTAGCCTCCTGTGATGAAGCGGCAGCGCGAGAGAGCTTGCGGAGGCAGTCGGCGCAGTAGGGGATGCGGAAAGGGATAATAGAGGTGGACGCAGGCTCGTGGGAGACGGTGTGCTGGGTATCGGCCGCCGGTGAGAATGTATCTGTGGTGAGTCGGTGATGTGGGACAGGTTAATGCGAGGGCGAGTCAGGGATGTGAAGTGAGGAGGGGAATTAAGATATAAGTTGAGGTGAAATTGGGGTATGAGTTGGGGTACGAGTTGGGGTACGAGTTGGGGTACGAGTTGTGGTACGAGTTGGGGTACGAGTTGGGGTATGAGTTGGGGTACGAGTTGGGGTACGAGTTGGGGTACGAGTTGTGGTACGAGTTGTGGTACGAGTTGGGGTACGAGTTGGGGTACGAGTTTGGGTACGAATTGGGGTACGAGTTGGGGTACGGGTTGGGGTACGGGTTGGGGTACGGGTTGGGGTACGAGTTGGGGTACGAGTTGGGGTACGGGTTGGGGTACGGGTTGGGGTATGGGTTGGGGTATGGGTTGGGGGGAGTTGAGATGAGGTGAGACGGTCAGAAGATGTGAGGGGGTAAAATAAGTTAAAGTGAGGTGGATGTACAGTGATACAGGAAAGTGAGGTCAACGGGGGCAGGGAGATGGTTCGAGATGTGGAGAAGAAACAAATCGGAATGATGAGGCGAGGAAATGAAGTGAGATCGAAAGGTGAAGTGACGTGAAGTTAGGGGAGGTGAAGGAAGATGGAGCGGGGAGTTTCGGTGAGAGATAGCAGTCCACGGACACCGAGGACGTGGAACGCTTTTGGGATAGTGGCGAGGTATAGTAATAAAGCGGAGTTGGGAGGAGGTGCAAGCCAGGTGAGAAGAGGCAGATAAGTGAGATGAAAGATGCGTGGGAGCGCCTGAGTTGTGAAGTCTGCTGACACCGGACGTAGAATGTGACCAGTGAAAGGTGAAAGAGGTGGAAGTGTGAAGTAGAGATACGGTCAGACACTGATGCGAACAGTGATTGAATCTCCGAAGAAGAGATGCTAGTATCTAGTGGCGAAGACAACACTGGCGAGTATAGTAAGCAGGGTAGCCGAGAAATAAAGAAATCAGATGAAATGATAGGGAAATTTCGAATCACAAGCGACGAGCGAGAGGGGCGCAGGCAGCAGACGGACGACGCTACGAGGAGAACAAAGTCGCGCTGTGGCGACGGGACAGCGGGAGAGGCGGAAACCTGCACGCTCCGCGGGCGACGAGCGCGACCTTTCAGTGTGCGGCGGTGGGCGGACAGCGAGGGAGCGGGGCGGCCAAAAGCCTCTCCGGAAAGAGACCCAGAGGGGGGCTTCCAACGCGGCGGCGACGCCAGGGTCGCCCGTGAATTTCGCTTATGATTCCACCGGTCGTAAATAATTCAGGGCCGTTGGAGCGCGCCGCGGGGAGTGGAGGTGGTGGAGAGGGGCGTTTCGGGGACGGTCGGGATGGAGAAGAACGATGCGGGGAAGAGCGGGTCTGGAAAGAGCTCGACTCGCCCTGCAGGGTCGAGACAGGGCAGAACAGGACGAAGCAATGCAGAGAACGATGGGCGTAGCAACGCGAGTCGTGGCGGGGCGAGTCGTGGCGGGGAGAGTCGTGGCGGGGCGAGTCGAGGCGGGGCGAGTCGAGGCGGGGCGAGTCGAGGCGGGGCGAGTCGAGGCGGGGCGAGTCGAGGCGGGGCGGAGCGAGGCGGGGCGGAGCGATGCGAGGCGGGACGAGTATAGTGAGACGGAAAGGGACAGAGTAGAGCGGAAGAGAGTCGAGAAGAGCGGAATAGAACAGTGTGTGAAGGACAGAGCGACATTGGCAAGAACGTGATGGGAAGAGTAGGCTGGGACAGACAGCGGGTGGCGCGGCAGAGTGGGGCGGGTTAGTATAGGACAGGGGGAGAGTGGCATGGGCTGTAGAGAGTGTGAGAGGTATGGTGGAATGGGAGAAGCTGAGTAGAGTGAGCGGGGCGGGGAACCGACGCGTCGCGACGGTCGATGGTCGCACCGGCTGGCGTCGCCAGGCCGCTGCCGCCGCCGCCGCCGCCCGCGTCCGTCGCCGCGCCGGGCGCTTAATCAGATAAAGGCCCGGCCGCCTGGAATCTCCTCGCGTCGCCGATGCGTGCGATTGCGGGCTCAGTCGGAATGCGGAACGGAGGGAAAGAGGCTGCGACATACGACATACGAGGGGTGGGGGAAGCGTGTGGAGGTGAATGAATGAAGCGGGGACACTTGAAAGTGGTCAGATCATATTATTTCTTATATGAATGAAAAGGATTGCTTACGAGTTACAGGAGTGTAATAGCCTAATTTCATTAATATACGAAAGTACGTTACACAAATACTTATGTATTGTGAATTACTTTCTAGGAAGAAATGAAGAAATAAGAAAAATATTAGGAATGAGAGGAAATAATATTATTAGACTGTGGGCAAAGATACACGTAAGAATAGGTAATAATAGTTTTTCAAAGATAGTTTTGTGTTATGTAACAAGAGAAATGCTATTCATAAAATTGCCCAGTAAAACCTCATGAGGCAGTTTGAGGACGGAGAGTGCAGTAGTTTGTGTTGTGAATGATGGAAAGAAATTCATTTCGTAAAAACTGAAAATAAAAATTGTTAGAGTTGTAAAGATATTTCATTAAACATGGCGTTCTTGCGATTGAAAAGAAAAGTGTCGTTCTACCTGACGAAGAAACTCACGAATTGGTTAGCATACCATGTTGAGTACTGTCAAAAGACGTGAGGACGTGTGGTCAAAGCCTGCTTTAGGTTTAGAAATATGATAGAGATGTGAATACAAAGAATAAATAAACACTATGATAAAAATTAGTAAAGAACCGACTAACTCAATTTACAAATATGCGGTTTAAATTACAACAGTAACTGTTTCACTTACTGACTTCAATATGTTTTTTCTTCAAAATGTGTCATTTATAATTAATATGAATGAACATTTATTGTAAATTTTACCTCGTGGAATAACAAATGCGAGAGCTTACTACATTTCACTAAGCTTAGCACGTAACTCCTAGGGTGGATTCTTTCTTTCCCAACAGACGAGGAAAAATAGTAATATTGTTTAATACATTGAATGGAATGCTATTAGAATCAACGCCTTTGGATGTTAGACCAAATTACACGTCCTAAATATGCACAAAACATAGAGAATCGTTATAGATTCGGCGTGTATACACATGGTACCTATGGAGAATGTTTGACCCAATGGCATTCGATCCACTATTTTAATGGGTTTTTAATTGATCCAGTAATGTTTGTCCTAGACGATAAACATTCGTAGAGTGGAAGTCATTTACATACACAACCCGCCCGCATGTACTCGAAGCAATCCACACTTGGCTTTCAATTTAATATTGAGTCGGTCGATAGAAAGCCCTGCATTGACAAGAAATTGTGAGGAAAGTGAGAGAGAGAAAATATGGGATGTCAGAGGTTCACGCATAATCATGAGAATATTTTTCCCAATGAATAAAGAATTTCAGAGCTGTTTTTCCAAAGCAGTATTACACATCTTTTGTACTAAAATGTAACTGGCTACTTAAGGAAATTTAATCATAGTCTGCTTGATGAAGCAGGAAACGATGATGAAATGATAATTGAAATGTATGAAAATATTTTTAAAATACGAGTAGCTAATACGCAAACGCTCGATCTCTCAAAATTTCAATGAAAATAAGTAAACATAATTAAAAGAAGATACTGATCTTTGAAATTGAAAGGCTGATTTCTACAAATAGTAATTATAACTAAATACTAAGCTTGAACGTGACTGATTCGCGTACAAGAATTCAGTTTGCGTGAAATTTGTGTTGAAAGAAATGAGTTGAACTACAGAAAAAAATAAAAGTATTATGAACTACTTCGATATTGGTTTTTTTTCTAGGCACAGAATTATTATAGAATTAATTAGAATTAATGTTTCTCTCGATATGCTACAATTATCAAACATAAGATTATACATGAAAGAAACTAACAATGTTGGGGAAGCGGTGACATCAGAAGAAACTGGCAAGAGAAAATGAAAGATATGTTGGCGTACGTAAACTCTGAAATTTCGAATAATCAAATATTTCATTTTTTGGATGAATTTTTACATCAATCTTGAAGATGAGTGAACCTTTTTTAATGAAATCTGTTATGCTAAGGGATATCTTTATAGACGGATCTTTAAACAAGATCAGAAACAAGTTTTCGAAAATATGAATACTTTTCGTGTCATTGTTACTTCAAATAGAGGAAGTTTATACTTTTTCCTCAAAACCGGCTCCAAATTTATAGTTAAAATTTTTTCTTCGGTTGGATCAAAAAACGCGAGAAACACTGGCGCTAATACCATATTCGTTAACGTCTTTGAATTTTCAAAAATAGCAAAAGCTTCAAGAAATGCGGGAAAGTATGTGCAGTAGTAGCACCACAACTTTTTACTAACTACAGGCGTTCATATTGTTTACATCGCGAACTTGGAACTCGAGTCCTTCCGATTGGCCAGCCCTGACCACAGCATCTGGAGCGAGTGACGAAGGATGTGGCCGCAAGTGCTTTGTGGTGACGGCGATAGCGTTGGCTCTGGTGATGGCCGCGGCAGCAGCTATGTAACAATCGCGGATCGTTAATTTTTCATGGCTGCTGCTTTCGCCACCGCCGCCGCCAGCGCCACCACCGCCGCCGTCTCTCCGACCCCGTACTTCGCGCCCACCGCTGCCTATCCACACCCCGCCATGCCCCGCTTTCTCCCTCCCAGCTGCGATCCGCTCCGCCGTTCTCACACTGCCCAGCTTTTCCCCACCTCGACCCATACTACTCCGCGCCGTCTCACTCTGCCCCATCCCTCTTTACTGCGTTCCGATCCACCTCACGCAGTGCTCTCCACACCTCAGCACGCACACCTGCAGACGTAATGCCTATGGGCGGCGAATGCGGGTAGTGTTGGCGATGGCGGCGGCGGTGGCCACAGTGGTGACGGAGGCGCCGATGGGAAGGGGAGTGGCGGGGATGGTGATGGCGATCGTGATGAGGGCGGCGATGGTGATGGGAGTGGCAGTGAGAGCGAGGGCGTGTGTAGTGGCGGTGGCGGGCGGCGTGTGGCGGGCGGCGTGTGGCGGGCGGCGTGTGGCGGGCGGCGTGTGGCGGGCGGCGTGTGGCGGGCGGCGTGTGGCGGGCGGCGGGCGGCGGGCGGCGGGCGGCGGCGGCGGGCGGCGGGCGGCGGGTTATGGCGGCGGTGGGGGTGGCGGGCGGCGGGCGGTGTGGGGCGGCGGGCGGCGGGGGCGGCGGGGGCGGCGGGCGGCGGGCGGTGGGCGGCGGGCGCCGGGCGCCGGGCGGCGGGCGGCGGGCGGCGGGCGGCGGGCGGCGGGCGGCGGGCGGCGGGCGGCGGGCGGCGGGCGGCGGGCGGCGGGCGGCGGGCGGCGGGCGAGCCGGCGAATGGCGATTGCGGCCAGTCTGAACGGGGAGATAACGCGAAGGATATATGGTGCGGTATTTCTGCTACTCCGCCGCAAGAGAGCGTTGCTTTCAGCGCTTATTCACTACCTTTTGGAGCGCACTCTAATTATCTTCGGCTTTGATTGGAGGATGTGGCGATGGAATCGCGAATCGCGTCGCACGCCGCTTGATTGTAGGTAAAGTTTGCGCCGAGGGAGCGATTAACTACTGCATCAATGTCTGTGCGTCGATGTTTTTAAATTACTGGGAAGAGCTGGGAAGAGCTACGATTTATATAGCGATTCTGGGAAGAGCTACGATTTATATAGGATATAGCATATCTTTAGCTTTAATTTATGAGTGATATCGAACGGCTATAAACTTCAATCTTTCTGAAAATTCAAATTTAGTATGTGGCACGATTCGATGAATTGTTATAAATGAATTTTAATTTGACGATTTTACGTTTCATTAGCCGCTTTATGTTAATGATAAATATCGAGTTAAAGTTTTTATGCCCGATGCAATTACAAGTATTTATTTTTATTCACCCCCTTTCAGTATACAACAATTATGAATTAAAATATTGCGATACAACAATAATAATAATAAAAATAAAATAACAATATGCTTTTTCTATTTTAATTATTGTTTAGTATATAAAATTGTGTCGTGTATTATTTGTAAACTCATGTATAATTACAAAAACATATTTTAAAAAGCCACCTTGTACTCTGTATGTTAATTTGATTAATGCTACAATTACTGCGACATCTTTTTAAGCATACAAAATGCACAAAGCTAATTATGCAGACGTGTTTCCGTTTGTTCCAACAGAAGCGAAAATTTACAAAGATGGCTCTCGCAGAACCGGGAAGTGACGTGGACACGTCGTCACAAAGCATTCAGGGGGCGAAGCAGGGCCTCGGGTACAGTGTGCTGTGGCTGAATGTCCTCAAGGCAACAAGGGAAAGTCCGGGCAGCAGTCTCTATAGGTTGAGCATCCATTTCCAAAAAAGACCGGGAACACAACTTTCAGTACAAAACATTCCTAGCTATGTTTGTTTACAAACGCATTCAATGTACATACTAAAATCGAAGAGAATATAAAGTAATAGATTATTCTTTTACAAAACTTGAAATTTTCGGGATCAGTGAACTGTACACGTGACAAAGTTAAGCAGAGTTACAATATAGTTTTTTAAGTAAGACCACAATAAAGCAACATAATTCGAGAAACAATTGTGACATTTCTGTGAATGTAACACTGTAGCAATATTTGATCAACAAAACGCATCTATGATATGTTGGAAGTGACTGATATTGCAGTACCTTGTAATGGTTTAAAATATTAGGTTAGGTATTATTCCGTAAATAAGTGCACTTATTTACAAAAAGAGAAATTCGACACCTTGAATCTCATAATTAAATATACTAAAACCGACAAAACCCATATCATAAAAATGGATCTCATTAGTATCTGATTTTAATTTTTTTCATTCTTTCCCAAGAAACATATGATATTTCTGGGGTTGGCAGCTGTATGCTGCATCCTAGATGTTCGACGATTGTCGGAAATTTTCTTCAAAAATGAGCAATCAGACGCTACTTTGTCGCTGGATTTAAAAAATGAAAATAAGTTCTGAATGAACAAGGAAGGAACGCGCCCAAATCTTAACCCATATTTTGTTACAGCTCTGCCATTCGCCAGAAATTATACCCAAAGATTATATCCCGCCTCAGCCAGGACAGGTTCTAAGCTCCCGACCAGTCTCCCGGCATGCGTGGTAGTGTAGTGCAACAACTGTAAACGTGTATCTTTCAAGGAAGAGGACAAGGAAAAAGAAAGGATATACTGCGCGTGGTCCGTGGCCCGTTCGTTAGGGTATTACTCCAGCATTCGAAGGGAATCGATCATAGAAACCACGGAAAGCCACCGAGAACAGCAGCCCGGCGTTAGAAGTTTCCTCCAGACAGCTCCTGAATTTCGCGACACATATAGCTACGGCCAAAAATCTACCATCATGGAACTCTAACCCAAGGCCTTCCCAGGCAGAGTCGCGGAGTAGTGATGCAGCGGTAATGCTAGTACTGATCTAAACACAGTCGATACGACGCTTGTTTGCGTCATGTATTTTTCCTGATCTTTCTGTAGAATGATGTACTGAAATTGTGATATTTTGCTTTCATTCGAGATTTGCCATTCATGTCCGCAGATCGCGGTAATCTTCGGACATGACCACATGAATTCTAGTGAAGACAAATACGGCAAATACGGCGAAGCTTGTGAGACAGTTCCGATAAGTCTGTCGTGTCTGACGACGTGGATTCAGGGTAACGTAGTCTAGAAAAAGCATGGGCTGTTGCCGCTTCCTTTCTTCACCTGTCTCCCTTTTTCTTTTCCTTATATAATCCCTCTGCAGACGTCTTGCTACCCCACACTGGTATCGTGAATTCTATTGCGATTTGAGGAGAATTTGCTGTGTCTTCTAGAAATCAAGTTGATATTGTTTTGAAGATACTGCGAACAAAAATAACTTTAGAGAGAAATGTACTTGATGTTGATAAGCATAAATCCTGTCGCGTATGTTATCTGCGATGTTATCGCGTATGTTATCGTGTATATTATTAGTATTACAATAATGAGAAAAATTTGTTATTTGTCCCAAAGACTTATCTTTCCAAAACTGTATTTTAAGTTTTGTGCAGAATTCGCGTGTCCGCAACAGCTCTGACCAGCAGCTACTATTTTGGATACCCCTAAGGAAGTGCAATGAAGCAAAGTAGACAGACATTTCATTATCTCGCCTAAATGAGGACAATGTATATTGTTTCAGTATAAATAATAATAGTAATAATAATTATACTAATTATAATAATAAAAAATTATTTGTATGTGGTTTCTTATCTGATGGTAAGTTAAAACTAGGCTTTATATAATACTTTATACTGAACTACTCTTTTCGCAACTTAGAATAAAATGTATATTACAATATAACATATAGTACAATAAAAGATCCTTATTTAGATAATATAAAATATATTACACCTTAATAATACAATCTTTGCAAGAATATACGCTTACGTTGTATTTTATAATGACAAATAAGACAAACGCAACCTAAAACAATGTATCATACTACCGTTAGTAATAATAGTAATAATAATAATAATAATAATAATAATAATAATAATAATAATAATATTTGAATACCTTTACAATATATCTTAAAATAGATTAATGATGTGCTTTAATAATAATTTGAGACAATATTACTATTATATTGTTTAATTATTCTTAAATTATATGTGTAAGTAAAAATAAATCTATGAGCATTTGGCCCACTGCGTGGTGCGGCAGTGCGGGCAGCGGCAGATGCGGTGCGAAGGAGCGGGGGCGGGGAAGGGGAGGAGAGGGATGGGGAGGGGGCGCGGGCGCCGACGCATCCATCTCTGCGCGCACAATGGCTTCGGACAATGCGACACGCGCTCGCGCCCGCGCCCGCGCCCGCGCCCGCGCCCGCGCCCGCGCCCGCGCCCGCGCCCGCGCCCGCGCCCGCCCCCGCCTCCGCCTCGCACCCCGTTCCCCGCCAGCGCCCAATTTGCCAACGCGCCTTCGCCCGCCTGACCCCTGCTTGTCCGCCTCTTTTTAAAGCCGCGTTTCGGAGGCGAATGCAGACGTTTTTCGACGGAATGTCGTCCTTCTCCTTCGTCACGTCGCTCTCATTTCTCTCACTCTCGTCCGTATTTGTCTTCACTAGAATTCATTGGCGTGTAAAAGTTATTTTGAATACTTAACTGAGAGGCAGTGCTACATGCCTTTTTTTGATTTCGCTGTGAAGAGCAACAATAAACTTGTCTCCACTAATACAATCCCTATTTTATCTTGTATTTTTGAAATGCTAACTTATACTCTTCTGATAAATATTTGAACAACGAATTTGTATAAAAAATGTCTAAATTACATAGTGTTTGATTCTGTTTTTCTAGTAGGTTTGAGCAATTTAAATGTCTGTTTAGGAATCTGAGCTGCTTACTCTTTCTCAAAGCGCGGAGTTTATCTACAGACTACTTGTTTTCATCACCCATGCATCGGAGATTATCGTATTTATTTGGATTGAAATGTTGCACAAGTCTTATATCTTCTCAATCTCTGCGCATTTAATCGACACCACGTCCACAGAGCTTACTGCTTTCCCCGTAGCATTTGCTTGTTGCTAGTAGGGACAGTATCTGACACACTACCGACAAAAATAGAACTGTTGCTGTGCCTTTTACGCTGCAATCTATGTCAACTTGTTTACTAATCCCCCTAACTCTGCCACCATTATCACGTCAAAAACAATAATTACCTCCTCCCACTTACACGGTTACTGCCATGAGTAGTATCTGTATTGCCAGCGATTAGGTTCTGATCTCCACAATGGAAGACTTCGTTCAAGTAAATCACCACCACCACCACCACCCCACCACCACTACGCCACCACCACCACCACACCACCTCCACACCACCACCCCACCACCACCTGACCACCACACCAGCCACCTCACCACCACAACCACCCACCACAGCCACCACCACCACCCATCACCACCACCACCACCACCACCACCACCACCACCACCACTGCCATTACTCTTGGCCCCCAAGCACGATCCGCCCCGCAGCCCGTCCCGCACCACACTAGCCGGCGCTAGCTGTTTTAACCCGCGTGTCCGCGCGTCCGGTCGCGCCCCACGCCCGCGCCCATGGCCATGCGGAGAGGGAAGGGACTTTGTAATGGTAATGAGGGCGCACGCTGGCTCTCGCCCCCGCTATCACAGCCCACGAGGGCGTCTTCCTCCGGACTCTCCGCTGCGGGCGACGATGTGTTGTTGCCGTTGCGGCAGGTTTTTAGCATAGGAAACAGACTTTTTGCCCTCATTTTATTTCTTCTAAATAATAAACTCTCTAATTAACTTCTTCACACAAAGTGATTGGTTGCCACAGTCGGGGATATATAATGTCAGAATTCCAACTAGCCTTGACGTAAACAATTGGGAGCATTTCGGGAGTGAGTAATGAATTCGTTGACTGTTTGATTGTGTTGGGGATTTTGGAGCTAAGAAACCGCGTGTAGATTATACTCTTCGCTTATGTGTTTTCAGTTTTTAGTGTTTTTGACAGTAAACAAATAAAATGAAATGAAACTTTCACTCCATCATCACCACACCACCACTACCTGAATAGCTAATACTACTACCACCACTACCTCCCCACCACCCCACATCACCACCACCCCACATCACCACCACCCCACATCACCACCACCTCACATCACCACCACATTATCATGACCTCTCTATCACTACCACTATTACATTACCACCAGCATATTACTACCACCAGAGCATTACTACTACCACATCACACCACCACCACCACCATCACCACCACCACCACCACCACCACCACCACCACCACCACCACCATTACCACCACAACCTCAACAGACAATACTACTACCATTATCCCTACCAAATCACCACCACATCGTCACCTCGTTATCACTTTTTCACATCACAAGCACAGTATTGCCACCAGCACATTTCTACTACCACGATATCACTACCATCACCACCACATCACATCACCACCACCACCACATCACATCACCACCACCACCATATCGTCACCACCGCTTTACCATCATATCGCTTCATCACCATACCGCATTTTACTACCATATCGCATCACCACCTGCAGTTGTGATAGAAATCAAACAGCTCCCGTGGAGCCCTGGTTCATCAGCCTGCGGCGCGGGCTATCTCGCTAGGCGCGTTAGTCTGCTGCGTCGCGATTTCACCTCCGCATTGTACCTCCTCCGCGACGACTCGGAAAGGGGCTTCTTAGAAGGCTTCGGGCTGCGCACATAATGGACCCTTAGGTATCAGCACACAGCGCCGGCGCGGATTCCCTGAAATTAGGCCACGCCGTGTAAATGGCGTGCTCATTAATTTTACGTGTCTCTCGGCGCGCGTAATCATCAGCGTTAAGGAGGTGCCCGGGGCTAACGTCATTGTGGTTCAGGGGCTGAGGAAATTATTGAAGAGGTGTGCCGTAATACATGAGAGTATGGCGGGTTGTATCATGTACACTGCAGGGGTAGGTCCCAAGGACAAATCTCTTCTCCGACCAACGAAGGAACGTCATAAATTAGTAATCATTCATATATCTTACTTAAAAAAATATTTAAGATTGCTTTATAACATCGAGGTCATCAGCGACCACTATCATTATACAATATTAAGGAAAAACATAATTGTTACATTTTTACATCATTCAATCTAAGGTATTACAATGTTTTTAATTATACATGGTTTTTTCAGTTTTGTAATTTCTAAAAGTTTTACATTTATTATTTGTTGGAACAATTCTTCATTTAATTGTTGCTAATAGTTGCGAAAAATACAATGCATTGCTCCCAGAAACAATATAATAATGGATAAACTCCATCCATGCTCTTTAAAGAACAGTGTTCTTGCAGTAAATAATAATTTCAAACAACGTAATGGAGTCTCCAGCGTTCTCTTTCAACCATACCTGTCGTTAATCCTGTTCAAATCTTAATCTAGAATTTGTCGATGTAGGTAACACCTTTGGCATCGGAAGAACATTCTAAATGTTAAGCTGTTCAACGAAATCCTTCGCCATATATTCCTCCCCAGAAAGGACCACAAGTAGAGAAAATAGAAGTTATATATGGCTTTATTATAACTCACAAAAATGAAAACATTTTAACACAAACTGACAGAAAATTATAGTTACATGTTTCTAATCACGTACACTATTAGTTAGTAAATAAATAAAATTTTTGTTAACAAACATTGCAATTTAAACTGGGATCAAACGTTGACACTGCAATATATGTTCTGCGGATACCTAAAAGTTTTGGCAGGCGACTGGCAAGGCATTTTTGAAAAATGTGAATCGTTTTTCCTATTTTTTTAAGTATGAATATTTTCTCATTTATTCACCGATTTTCAAAATGACCTACGAGTCAGTATTTCAGTATGTAAACTTTAACACTATCTTAGTGTACAGAACACATTCACTAATTTTAATTTTTTCCCATTCCACGGATTGTTTCTAGCGTTACTTGACATCTAGTTTCTCTTTTAAGTTAAACTAATAATACTTGTATAGTGTTTATTACATTCATCTTAGTAGATAAGACTCGTTTCGAAGAAGACACAAAGGTGCAAGGAGTTTTGAAGCTGGAACTCTTTGTACAGAAGAATAAAGCATTTAAAATACTATTTACACTTATTATTTTATGCTTTCGTAATGATATGGACGTATGCATCTAGAGCGTGCGTAATGTACAAAACTAAATGTTTACACTTTTATTTTCGAAGTATTTAAATACAGAGCTGTTACTACTTCCGATTAAAGGCGTTTTGAAAATTATGTATTTAATTTTGCTCTACAGGTTTCTCCAATTTTATATTTCATAAATATATTTAAATATATCATTTAAAAAATATTTACAAATTAGATAAAATAAAATTCGGTTTAAAATATGCTTTCTTTGTCACGCTTCGTTTGAAAATGCTTTAAAAATATTTCCAGTTCTTCGAAAATTTCAGTGAGAGAATCAAATTACACATGCATTTGAGTTCCTATTTGCTCACGCACATTTACCCCCAATGCCAATAAATATCTGGAAAATTATTATCTAAAAACTGATGAATATACAATGCTTGCAAAACACAACAACAAAGAGTCAAGTCTGTACAAAGTCGTGGTACAATATAAGAAGCGTAGTTTCCATTGGCGAAACCAAAGCGAACTAAAACGACGATCGGTTTACCTCAACCGAAAGGCATCGTTCTCCGCCTCCCCAAACCGCGAGTGTTATTCTTGTTTCCCAGCGCCCGCGTGCTTACGGGCGCACGCGCGTCCAAATGACACGCGGCGTCGGCCGCTTAGTCTGCGTGTCGTGCTATGCAAATACAGGGTCATCGCTGCCGGCAGGCCACGGCCGCCGGTGATCGCCGAAAGGTTAATTAATATGGATACACGCGACCCGCGCCGCGAGCAATGCCCAGCCTCCGCGCGCCCTAATCCAGCCAATCAGCATGCGGGGTCGCCGGCCCGGCCTCTGACACGCGCCGCTCCCGCCCGACCCGCTCGCGATTCGATTCCGGAGCGACCCGGTTCCGATCCATCCCAATCCCGGTGCGGGTCCGATTTATCCCGATCGCGAGTCAGTTCTGATTCGACCCGGTTCTTATATAACCGACATTTAGATCCAAACCAATCCCGGCACGGGTCCGATTGAACCCGGTCCCGTGGCAGTTCTGATTCGACCTGGTCTTGATATAACCCATTTTCTGATCCAACCGAATCCCGTACGGATTCGATTTAACCAGATCCTCAAGTGTTCTTATATTCGTTCCAATATCATATTCGTTTCGATTTTGTCCGTTTCTTATATAACCGATTTTTTATCCAAAGGAATGCCGGTATGGATCCGATTTAACCCGATCCCGAGGCGGCTCCAATTAGACCCTGTCCTGATAAAATTACTTTTCCGATTCAACCCGATTCCGAAAGGGTTGCGAACCCTACTCAGTCCCGACACGTTTACGATCACGCAGTCGCCTTGCATTCGACGCGGATCCGACCAGTTTCCAAACCGCTTTCAGTATGGGTCCGGCTAGATCCCAGTACGTCCCCGACCCAATACTCACACGATCTCTTCCAGCCCTGACCAGCTTGCTGGTACGCAATCGCTTGGCTCTCAACGCGTCGCGACCTGGTCCTGGCCCATTTAGGCCTGATCCACATTTGCTCGCGATTATTCACTCTCTCTTTCTCTTCACCTCTCTCTCTCTTTATTTCGCTCTCTCTCTTTCTTTTTCTCTCTCTTTATCTCTCTATTTCTCTCTCCCGCGCTCTTTCTCTCTGTCTTTCTCTCTCTCTTTCTCTCGCTTTCACTCTCTCTTTATCATTTGCTCTTTTCGGGTCTTTCCCGAACCACTCCCGATCTCGATTAAATCCCTACCTGCAAACATTACGTAGATACCAAGGCACCACGAAGATATATATCGTAGTTAATATTTTGTGAAAATAACTATTGTGTATTTTTTGAAAATAACTATTTAGAATTTATATTATTTCCTTTTTATTAATGACGTTTATATAAATCAATTTTTATTACATCCAACAGTGACATTTTTACAAGAGTATTATTTCAAACACAGAAATTAGAGCACCTTATGCTACATTGGCATTTATGAAGCCAATGGGTAATTCAAGGCATTATAGAGTACTCATATTATACTCACTATCGAAAGTCTTGAGTTGGAAGCTAATGGAATAAAATAGGCACATAAAGAATAATCCTATGCCTGATGATAACCAATTGTGAACTTGCAATGTTTTTTGCGTTATGCGTGCAAACAAGCAACAATTGCTTTCTCTTTCCACCTAAACAAGACTAAGTTAAATCTTGGTCTCATAAAGATGTATGTGGTGATCCGGTGGCCGAGATTACTAAGGCATTATTGTTGTAGCGATCTCGGTCTAAAGGATCGCGAGTTCGGATCCCGCCTTGGGCATGGTTGTATTTGTGTTCGTCCTTTCACCCCTTATCATTACCGTTTCATTTCATCTTCACAATTACCACAACGTTAACTCTAATTGTGGTCACTAATGACGTAGATGTTCATGCGACCTTAAATGACAAAAAAAAAGATTTATATGACGTACAAAAGAAAATCGTTCTAAAAAGTTTCTGGATTCTAGTTTTATCATGTTTCTATTATCAATTATATCTTCATCGAATTCACCACCATCGAGTGCATACACTAATTGTTATTGGTTCGAAAACATTGGTAAAAGAAATTGTTTTAAATATATGATATGAATAAATGAATGCCAACTTTTATGAAATTTTCGGTAATATAGGAAAATTATGGAATTATAGAATGCACAGAGATCCAGGTAAAATTTGAAAATTTGAAAATTGATAATAGCATCACAAACCTATGCCTCTATACTGTATTTCTCACATTAATGTATTATAATCACTTCTGAAAGTGCTAATATATGTACGTATAACCGTATCTCACACAAATGTTCTACATGGGTCTTGAGACTCTTGTTATATAGTGCATTTAGGAGTAACAGGGTGATGCAGTATATTTTCTTCAGTGATTCCACGAAAATGTCATACTAAAAAAATTGTCTTACAACACACATAAGATATTAAAAAGTAGTGATTAAGTTCAACGTATAGGAGTTTGTTTAAAGGGTTCAAATTTAATCTTGATTATTAACTTGAGAAATTTAAAGCTATCTGGCAATGTACTGCTCAGGCTGACATATTTAAATATTTATTTTGCCTCCATGTTGGCAATCACAAATGGTAAAAAAAAATTAAACCGTATTAACAACAAATCATAGGAAAATGATTAATCCTGGATAAATTATTTTCCGTGCATTCAAAAATTCCTAAAAAATAACCCAATTACCGTAAGTTTCATAACCATTAATGAGTTTTGAAGTACTTTGTTTGATTACATTATGTGTAAAACCTCCGCTCTCATTATATTTTAGATTTAATGAAGAGAGGAATTACGTTTTCAGCGGTTCTCGTGCGTGAGCTTGAATGAGTTAGTACGTTGAAAATACATTTAATGTTTCACGGCAATTCATACGTGACATCAATATACGTGTCGAAAATATATGAAACTATCGTGTCGTATAAACATGTCGAATATATATATATATATATATATATATATATATATATATATATATATATATATATATATATATATATATAAAGTAAGGGAATTTGTATAAATTACGTTCCAATTACTTAATTCTTAAATATTATTTTCAAATACATTCTTCCCTACGTCAAATATGTTTGTTTAGAATTTTGAATATAAATATTTGACACTCAAATTCAGCCGATATTGCTGTCAAATTTTTTTATAATACGCATCCACTGCAACACAATATCATTGCAATATATTAGTTTTGAAATGTGAAAGATATACCTTTTACTGCGTCCCAAATTTTTTCAAATAGCATAACCTGTGAAATATTTTCCTTTATTTTGCAAAGGGAATATTGCATTGCAAAAATAAGTTATAGTAGATTAATTTCAAAAGAAACTATCAGACAAATGTTTGAAAAATTTAATTTATTAGTAATGCGCAGAAAAGGAAAGACTACGATTTTACTACGTTCTGTTACCATTGAACGATTAATAATATTGATTTTTTGACGATATATTAAAATTAATACATTGGTGTAACTAATAATGCGCTTGTTCTTGATTTAATCACAAAATAATTCAATACCTAGCGCTGCAAATGAAAATATTGATATTTTCACCTCAATATTTGTATTTAATGACTAAACATATTTCATTTCTTTTCCAAGAAGGCCGAAATATCTTCATAACATAGATGTGTGTTTAAGTATATTGTAATAAAACTTAAATGCCAAAAATATCTCCAAAACATATTTTGAACGTTCGATTTTTGAGTGAATAGTCGAATAAAAATGCATTTAAGACAATATTGTGAACAAAAATCGTAACAGAAACAATATCAATAGTTTTAGCATCCTAAAATCTCTAAAATAAATAAACATTCATCGATCTCTGAGTTACAACCATGGTCTAGCTAAGGTTAAATGATATACATGTTTTTCTAAAATTATTTTCTGACGTAACTGCTTAACACCCATCTTTAACCACTGGAATTATTCTCCATTTCGTTAGTTGTTATGTTTACAAATCATTAAAATTCTTCTACATCAAATAATATACATTAAAAATGTTGGTACGTGATTGAAATAACTGCAGTATTATTAATAAATATTAATGGTTTATTAATTGCAGGTATTCAGGCAACACAATTAGCTCATCCTCCTCTCCAGTTGAGTGTACTAAAACAAATTAATAAAAATTGCAAGAAGGTTTCTGCAAAGTGTGCATTTCCATGTGTGCGAAGAAAGGAATGATCATTAACATACGTCGTGAGCAATTGAGTAAACATAAAAAAGCTCATTCTCGATTGCGGTATGTGGTCTATCACAGGAAACAGGAATACAAGTACAAGTGACGTGAGAGATGTGGGAAATTCGGAAGCGTGGCCGGCGCGTCGTGCGTGAATAGGTAATCTCGCGCCGTCCGGCGTGGCGCTAAGCGGCGGAGAGGTGAGCTTAGACGCGGCAGCGACGTGCGCCCGCTCCGCGAATGCTGATAAGGACCGGCGCCGCGCCGCGGCTCACCAGCGTCACCCAGGCGCCCATCCTCGCTCTTCTATCCCGCGCGCACCTCCCTCTCCATCCGATTCTGCTTTACGCAGCTCTACGCTATTAACGGTGGCTCCTCAGATGCAAGTGCAGCACGTCAGAAAAGTCCCCTGTCGCACCTTGCTGGTGAAAGTGCTAGCAATAGAAATTATGTTGGTAGTACGATCTGCAGCTTTTTTTAAAATTTATTTATTTATTGTCGCATAAGCTACGTGGTCATTAGCGACAGGTATAAGGTTACAATTGTTTACATTGTATTACAAGGATACACAGTCCGTTGCATATACAGTTTAGATTCCAGAAAATTCAATGAGGATACAGCACAAAATTATACAATAGATAATATATCACGAAAACAAAAAATGCAATACAAAATACATAAATGATTACAATAGTAATTACAAGATGACATGATTAATACATGATTACAATAGTAATTGCAGAAGGTGCGTATACATCTGCAGCTTGTAAAAAGTAAATTGCGTACTCATCTCAGTCATAATGGATGATGGAAGGTTTCCCCTTCACTTGTTTCCCGAAGATATAGTAGTTATTAATATAAATGCAATTTTTATTAAAGTCCCTGACTCGACTCCGTGCGGAGAGACTTTCCTGCCGCACTATATTAGGCCAATGCTGGCTGCCAAAGTTGGCCTGCTGAACCTACCCGCGTGCAACACGCCTTTCACGGAGTTAGAGCCGATTGCGCCCGAGCGCGTCTCCTATGCTCTGGATGGGCGGACTCGAGAAGCGGCGGGTCACTTCAGTTGCCCGTGGTTAAGCACTGGGCCGAGGCGTGGCAGGTGGGTCGTCCATTTGCGTAACATTGCTGTATCACACAAACGATACACGAAAACAAAAAATGCAATACAAAATACGTAAATGATTACAATAGTAATTACAAGATGACATGATTAATACATGATTACAATAGTAATTGCAGAAGGTGCGTATACATCTGCAGCTTGTAAAAAGTAAATTGCGTACTCATCTCAGTCATAATGGATGATGGAAGGTTTCCCCTTCACTTGTTTCCCGAAGATATAGTAGTTATTAATATAAATGCAATTTTTATTAAAGTCCCTGACTCGACTCCGTGCGGAGAGACTTTCCTGCCGCACTATATTAGGCCAATGCTGGCTGCCAAAGTTGGCCTGCTGAACCTACCCGCGTGCAACACGCCTTTCACGGGGCTAGAGCCGATCGCGCCCGAGCGCGTCTCCTATGCTCTGGATGGGCGGACTCGGAGAAGTGGCAGGTCTCCGGTTGCCCGTGGTTAAGCACTGGGCCGAGGCGTGGCATGTGGGTCGTCCATGTGCGTAACATTGCTATATCACACAAACGATACACTCTCCGCTTAACGCCTGCATCTCGCATCTCCAGCACTGTACTCAGGAGTCTGTCCCACATTCACCTTTCTTTGGGATATCTGCGTCTCCCTACCTGCTTCGTAGACCTTGCCCTCCACGTTCATATTTCCCTTTTCCCTCGTGTTTTTCCCATCCGGAGCACTTCACCTGAATCTACCCTCGCAGACCATCGCTGATCCACGTGCCCTGAAAACATTCCTGCCGTTCTATATCTTACAGGCCCCCTCCCGCATGTCAGACACACATGATTTTACCCTACCCAACTTCTTGTATCTTTTATTCGCCTCAGCCACCTCTTGTTCGCAACGGCATTTCATAAAAGTAAAATAAATATTTCAAGCGAAATGCCGTTATGAGAAACTTGAACATCGTATGAGTGCCAAACATTTAAAGTATTTTAAAACGCCCAATATGTTTATACTTCGTGCTTTAAAAATTTTTACAAGAAACAAAATATTTTCGAAATCGATTGTAACTTTACACAGAGGTTTTTAACTTAGCTATAATTTACTCCTTGTCAGATTTCACATTTCGATTGTCGTAACATTTGACATTTATAGATATTGCATCCTATTCGACTAGATCTTTCGTGAATTTGCTGTTAATTTATGTTCTGTTATTTATCGACAACACGTTAGGGGAATCCCTAATAGTAGCTCATAAATCTGTTTTCAATTGGTCATTAATTAGTTGCGACAAATTTCATTGTCTGTTTTGATCCGATATACATTCGTCAGGAAGTAATTACCGATTCCGGATTGTTCGTCAAAGATCTGCAGACACTGAGGCTGAAACTGAAGTGCGCAGCAGCTTTAGTGGTTATAACCCGGCAGTGCACAGGCTGCTGACTTATATGAGTTCGCTGATCAAGTTTTATATAGACTGATTTATAAGATTTATTCATTTTATCATCTTTGTGTTACATATCGCCTTTCTGTTACTTATTGTCACAAGACGGTATTTAACGCAGGTCTTCAGAATATAAAATGAATGACGTGTTAATGACAACACACAAACACCAATCTGCTCAGTAGTGCCAGGCACATCCTGATCATTCCGTTCTTAAAAACCTCGTAGAGAAAAGACGACTTGACTTTGCCATTTTTAGTAAATTTTCGCTCCACGATCAAAGTAAATTGACGTGTTTTCAAACGTCTCACCTCAACGGACACCTGGAGTCTGAGTCCTCGTGCAGACAATTGTGTTCCAGTCAAGCGCGCAATATATCAAAGAATTCAACATGGTATATGTAAGGTAATTCTTATTTTGATAAGAACTAATTGTTAACAAACATCAATATATATATATATATATATATATATATATATATATATATATATATATATATATATATATATAATGTATGTAAAGTATTAAGTCATTTACTGTATTTTTTGTGATTCCGATCTCGTCAACTGTTATGCTCATTACTCCCGTAAGTGCAGAGTAAGTTTTGTCAGGATATCATATTACAAATTGTTCTTCCCCAATTGATGGTGAGATCTGGCATCGATCTGCTCGTCAGCTTGCGAGGTTCCGACATATCTAGCAAGATAGTCATTGTAAGTTTAGATGTAAGTAAGAAGTAAGGATAGGACAAGGAAGAGGAAGGAAAGATAGCGCAATCCGTAGCCCGTTTGTTAGGGTACTGCTGCATCATTCACCTGGTGTTTATCGTAGAAACCACGAAAAAACTACCGATCAGAGCAGCCGGCCGCTAGAATTCTCCACCAGACAGCGCCTGAATTGACCTAGGTATCTAGCTAGTATCAAATATCGCGCTACCGTCCATACTCGAACCATAAGACATTCCAGTGAGAGGCACTACAGTAACATCAGTTGATGTCCTCAGCCACTTCAGTCTATAAAGTATTATGTTGGGTTTACATGCTTAGATAGAAGTAAGTAGCACTTGTTGAGACGTGTCAACACGTTCCAGGGTGAAAAAAATGTTTCTTTTGTAGACAGTTACGAGTTATGAAAGCGGCGACATGCTCAGGAATTTTACGCCCCACGAAGCAGAGTAGCTTCTGCCGCGCGTTCATCGCCCAGCGCACATTCTCCGGCGACGTCACGGCTCAGCGGCGCGCGGCGGGATTCCAGGCCATCGAGCGAGTCGGACGGCGGAGCGGGGGAGGGGCGGGGCGGGGCGGGGCGCAGGTCACGGGGGCGGATGCGCGAGGGGGCGGGGCGAGGGCGGGGGCGGCGATCCCAGAGGTCGCAGGGGGGCGGGTGGTCGATTGTCAGGGGCGACGGCGCTGGTTGGCGTTCGGCGAATCTGCAGATAACTGTTGCCCCGTTCAATTGACAGCGCCGCGCGCGAGCAAGCGGTGATGTGGGGGGGGGCAGAAGGGCGCGGAGCTGAGCCGGGCGTGGCGGGACGCGGAGTTGAAGGGGGAGGGGGGAGGGGTCTTTACAGCGGAGGCTCTATAACGCGGGATCATGGCCGCCGCACCCCTTACACTTCGCCCGCCCGCGGCCTGAAATAGGAAGGGGTGGAGAGCGGGCGGGCGGTCTTTTTAATCGCCCTGAGTTATGGGCAGGAAACTTCAGAGCCGCGCGCGCGCACGTAAGAATTTATGAAGACGGCCTGGAGATGCGATAAGCGCGGATGGGCGGCGGGCAGGGCCAGCGCCGGGCTGCCGTGACACGGCCGATAGGATAATTAGCGAGGAGGCTCACTGGCGAGGAGAAGAGACGAGCTCTGGAGGGGGAGGGCGGCGGGGGCGGGGCAGAAGGCCGCCTGGGCGGGTGGGGTGGTGGAAAAGGTGGAAGCCTTGGAGGCAGTGGTGATGGGGAAGGAGATAGAGGCGTGAGGGGCGGTGGTGAGGGCTTGGGCGGCGCACACGAGTGCACGAAGGGGGTTGCAGTGGGAACGGTGTAATCGCTAGGCACGGTGGAAGCGGAGGAGGTGCCATGAGCGGCATAAGGGCGTGGGCAGGAGCGTTGAGCAGCGGACCAACGTCGGACGGTCCGCTGCTGAGGTGGCAGGCGCAGGGGCCGGGGGGGCGGAGGGCGAAGGGGCGGGGGGGCGGGAGGAGGCGGGGGGAGCGGGGGCGGCGGGGTGAGCGGGGGACGGCCGGGGGAGCGGTGGCCGGAGGGAGAGGCGGGGGGGGATGTAGCAGACGATGCGACGGTGAGTACGTAGCACGTCCCGGGAGCGGCGGTGGGTACGAGAGCAGGGATGTGCCGGTGGGAGCGTGGGTAGTGGGAGTCATGTGGGAGGGACGGTGGGTGCGGTGACGACAATGTGGTGTCGGGATGGGGGCATGGGGGGCAGCGGCAGCAGCGATAGCGCTGGAGATGGCGGATAATAGTGATGGGCGTCACCTTCCCGTACAGCTTCCCTCCGGCCACAAGGAGAGCTGTACGGGAAGGTGGCGCGCGCGGTGTTGATGTGGGCGGCGAGGGCGGTGAAGCGGTGGCTGTGGGTCCGTGTGTAGCAGTGGGAACAGCAGGGACGGCAGGGAGATACATGGAGGTGGGTGGAGGGAGTGTCGTGGGGGAAAGGTAGGCCTATGTGGTGGCGACGGAGAACGGGTGGGTAGCAATGTGAACGTCGGAGACGGCAGGTAGATACATGGGCGTGAGTGTTGGGAGTGGCGTGGGAGGAAGGCGGGCGCTAGTGGCGAATGGGGCGGCGACGGCGAGCGCGTGGAAAGCAGCGGTTCGGTGGGGACGGTAGGGGAGTACATGGATGCGGGAGGTGGGAATGGTGAGGAGGGAAGGCGGGTGCCAGGGCCGTAGGGGGCGGTGACGGTGAGCGCGTGGGTAGCAGCGGGAGCGGCAGAGAAGGCGATGTGTACAAGAACGTGGGTAATGGGAGTGGCGTCCGGGAAGGTGGGTGCCAGGGGCCTATGAGGCGGTGACGGTGAGCGCGTGTGTAGTAGCCTGTGGGCGGGGAAGGTGGAGTGGCGTGGCGTGGAGGCGTGCGCGGCGATCTCGGTATGGGTGTCAGGGGCGCGCGATGGCGCCGTTGGGAGCGCGGGGTCTGGGGTGCCGGGTTGGCTAGTGGCAAGATGGGTGGGCGGTCGCAGTGCTGACGTCGGATTCATGGGGCGGGGTGGCGTGATCGGCGGGGCATGCGATGACGGTGGCGAAGCCAGGGACGTGGAGTGGCGCCGTTGGTCGCGAAGGGGGCGGGGCCCGGCGGGATGCGCGGGCGTTCGTGGTGCCGAGGTCCCATCCAAAGGGTCGGTGTAGTGGCGTGCGCGAGGCGGGGGTGGCGGTGACGGTATGGGCACCAGGAGTTCGGATTGTCTCCGTTGGGCGTTGGGCGCTGGGCGCGCGGGGGCGGGGCCCCGCGGGGTGCGTGGGTGGTCGCAGTGGCGACGTCGCATCCAAAGGGTCGGGGTAGAGGCGTCGGTGTCGGTGACGGTATGGGCACCAGGAGTTCGGATTGTCACCGTTGGGCGTTGGTCGCGCGGGGAGCGGGGGTCAGCGGGGTGCAAGGGTGGTCGCCGTGCCGACACTGCATCCAAAGGGGCGGGGTAGTGGCGTGAGCGTGGCGGGTCAGAGGTGACGGTATGGGCACGAGGAGTTCGGATTGTCTCCGTTGGGCATTGGGCGCGCGGGGGTGGGGCCCGGCGGGGTGCGTGGGCGGTTTCAGTGCCGACGTCGAATCCAAGGGGGCGGGGTAGAGGCGTGCGCGAGGTGGGGTCGGCGGTGACGGCACCAGGAGTTCAGGTTGTCGCCGTTGGTCGCGAAGGGGGCGGGGCCCGGCGGGGTGCGTGGGCGGTCGCGGTGCCGACGTCGCATCCAAGGGCGCGGGGTAGTGGCGTGAGTGTGGCGGGAGCAGTGGTGACGGTATGGGCACCAGGAGTTCGGATTGTCACCGTTGAGCGTTGGGCGCGCGAGGGGCGGGTCCCGGCGGGGTGCCGACGTCGCATCCACGCGGGGTAGTGGCGTGAGCGTGGTGGGGGTGGCGGTGACGGTATGTGCACCAGGAGTTCGGTTTGTCGCCGTTGGTCGCGTTGGGGGCGTGGCCCGGCGGGGTGCGTGGGCGGTCGCAGTGCCGACGTCGCATCCACGCGGGGTAGTGACGTGAGCGTGGCGGGTCGGAGGTGACGGTATGGACACGAGGAGTTCGGATTGTCACCGTTGGGCGTTGGGCGCGCGGGGAGCGGGTCCCGGCGGGGTGCCGACGTCGCATCCACGCGGGGTAGTGGCGTGAGCGTGGCGGGGTCGGAGGTGACGGTATGGACACGAGGAGTTCGGATTGTCACCGTTGGGCGTTGGGCGCGCGGGGAGCGGGTCCCGGCGGTGCCGACGTCGCATCCACGCGGGGTAGTGGCGTGAGCGTGGCGGGTCGAGGTGACGGTATGGACACGAGGAGTTCGGATTGTCACCGTTGGGCGTTGGGCGCGCGGGGCGCGGGTCCCGGCGGGGTGCCGACGTCGCATCCACGCGGGGTAGTGGCGTGAGCGTGGCGGGTCGGAGGTGACGGTATGGGCACGAGGAGTTCGGATTGTCACCGTTGGGCGTTGGGCGCGCGGGGAGCGGGTCCCGGCGGGGTGCCGACGTCGCATCCACGCGGGGTAGTGGCGTGAGCGTGGCGGGTCGGAGGTGACGGTATGGACACGAGGAGTTCGGATTGTCACCGTTGGGCGTCGGTCGCGAAGGGGGCGTGGCCCGGCGGGGTGCGTGGGCGGTCGCAGTGCCGACGTCGCATCCACGCGGGGTAGCGGCGTGAGCGTGGCGGGTCGGAGGTGACGGTATGGGCACCAGGAGTTCGGATTGTCACCGTTGGGCGTCGGTCGCGCGGGGGGCGGGTCCCGGCGGGGTGCCGACGTCGCATCCACGCGGGGTTGTGGCGTGAGCGTGGCGGGTCGGAGGTGACGGTATGGACACGAGGAGTTCGGATTGTCACCGTTGGGCGTTGGGCGCGCGGGGAGCGGGTCCCGGCGGGGTGCCGACGTCGCATCCACGCGGGGTAGTGGCGTGAGCGGGCGGGTCGGAGGTGACGGTATGGACACGAGGAGTTCGGATTGTCACCGTTGGGCGTCGGTCGCGAAGGGGGCGGGGCCGGCGGGGTGCGTGGGCGGTCGCGGTGGCGACGTCGCAATGGAGCCTGGGCGTCGCCCCCTGTTGCTCCTCGCCGCACCGCTCTCGACAAGCGCACTCCGGCTACGAGGAGAGCCGTACGGGCTTTGCGGCTGATGAAGTCTTCCTGCTCGCGCAGCCATGTGATTGCCCTTTGCGACGTGGGGACTCGCTGCATCGCCGCAGACTCCATTGCCGCTGAGAGATGCTGTCACAACGTTCCACATCATTCCGTCATAACATACTGTATTGTCTCCTACTGCAGTACTACATTATGCTCTGGTGACTGCGATAGTTAGTACTATCCATATCAGTATCTCGACCGTCATCTGTGTGGATATCATTACAATGTTAAACTGCCAATAAGCTAGGTCGGTCACATTTCATTGCATCTCTCTCTCTATTTCGTTCTCTCCCTGTCTCGTTCTAGCTTTGCATCGTTATCCCACTTACTACAGAAAATTTGCGGCGAGAGTACTACCATTACACAACTTTTTCAAATTACCTTATAGAATATTTCCCTCTCTCAAGAAAGCTAGTAGCACTTAACGCCGTACTCCTACATTCGTCATTAATGTTATTTCCTATCTGTTCTAATTTGATTCTGTAAAATACTTTAATATCAGTAATCTGTCAAGATCTTTAGTTTTACCACGTGAAAATATAGTTATTAAGTGTTAACGGTTAGTGTCAATAAATCACTTAAATTTACGTTTCAATGGGCTGTAAAATATCCTCTGCTATCCGACCTATGGTTCTCGTTTAATAACATAAGTCAAAGTTTATAATTTTACACCGTTTTCTTCATGTTTATTTGATTTCAGATTATGTTACTTATTTATAATAAGCTGATATTGATGTGTTTAATAATTGTCGAAGAATGTTTATAAATAGACAAAATTATACCAAAAGGATATTAACTTTCAGTGCTTGCTATATTTACTTCAATGCCTACTTATATGAGTATGTAAGAGTCCCCATCTACCACTTATATGAGTATATAAGAATACATTATTTTGTTGTCATAAATAACTTAAACCCTTCTCGGATACCACCTCTACCACCATCACTCCAACTATGACTAACGATACTACTACCACTATCGTTATTATCTTTAAGACTAGTAACATTAACACCATCACTACCAGTACTAGTTTCACAACCCCCATCCTACCATTCACACTAGCACTATCAGTACCATCGCCCTTAATATACCATCCCCACTTGAGGTACCAGATGAGTCTCCATTACAACCCTGCATCGTCACTCCCTTGTCGATCTCGCCCTCCCCTCCTCCTTGTAACTCTCGCCCACGCGTTGAATGCCACCTGGCTGCCTCCCTCTTGCCACTCCGTCCATTGAACAACACGGAACCACCTCCGCTGCTGCCGAACACGGGCGGATAGATGGGGAGAACAAGAGTGAACAGGGGCCGCGAGGTAGACTGGCCTTTGGGCAGTTAAGCGCGGGAGGTGGGGAGAATTTCGTGCTTCGCGCGGAATGGTCGTGCGGTCACACCAGATCTCACTGCAAGAAATCGCCTTTATTTTGGTAACTAACACAACACGCACATAGTTGATATGATTTCATGGGCGTTCACTTTCGAAGGAAGACAATAAATTATTAAGAAATAGTAATCAACAAAATTTTATCTCGTACTTCAAGTCTTGATCACCATAGTAACATATTTATCAGTGTATCAGTCAAAAGCAATTTTATTTTGAAAAGAGTTGACTTATAATGCAATCGAGATTAGAACACTTAAACCCACAGAGAAATCAGACGCTGGTGAAACGCTTCAAAACAGAATAGACTAGTCTTTCCTAGCTGTTGGAAGTTCTAAGGTGTCATCTCTCTTAGAATGTTGGTGCTATTCGTGTGATGAATTAAGACTGAGAAAACATATTGTGCTCCGTCTTTTCTGAGGTCCTCACGTGAGATTCTACTTTTGATGCTGATAGGGCACTGACTGCATGTGACAACTTTGGTGGTTATCTTTGAAAATACGTTGAATATTGAAGTAGAAAATGCGAAATAGCAATAAATATGCCAGAATATATTGATGTTTTTATTCAGTCGGTAAAGAGAGTATAATTTGTCTTGATGCTACATCACTGTGTTTTGTGCTGAGGATTGAGCATGGGTACATTAATACAGTAAGAAACTGTGGGAGATGTTGCGTTAGTATGTTTTGCACACGAAGTACAATGAGCTAAGGTAAGGGAAATAAGTATTAAAGTGTAAAAACCACTAGTTTTATACACACGTATTAACGTTGCATAGTCAATAATGGGCTAATGACAACGAGAACTGTTGTTATTTACGTCATGATATAAATCTAAAAGTAAATTGAATGATTTCCTACTTAAAGCAATCTCACTGATATATTAGCTCTAAAGGTTCGAACATAAAAAATACGAAAGTGTTTGTGATTAATATTGCAATGATACCTTTATATTCAGTAAACATCAAATGGGGAATATAATATCATTTCTACCAAGAAGAACTAAAAAATGTTTAACTTACAGGAAAACAGCACTTAAATCAGTTATTAAAGTTACACTTATTTTTATGATAAAAAATCTTTTAATTCTTTATAATATTGATTGCCGCATTAAATTTCTTTCTTCAGTAAAATAAATAGAATATGATTTTTTGTTGTATTTAAAATGCAGCAAAAATGTATTAAATAAATATTCGCTTTCATCACTTCATGAACCGATTTTACATTTAACACAAAAAATACCAATATCATATTTTTTCATTAAACAGAGTCTCAAAGTGTCTACATCTCTCAAGCGCGGATGACGTCTCTATCTCAGTAAATTGCGTTGCATAACAAGCCGCACGCCGATGGAAACGACGCCCCAGGAAGTTTCGAATTTCAGCGCCGAGCACTACCCTTCCGAAAGGCTCCGCCACCGCCGCTGTTGCCGCCGGTGCGTTGCTTCCCTGGGCTAGATCGACTATCGATTACCCGCGGTAATTTCGAACCGGCGCCGTCCCAGCCTGCCCACCCCACCCCACCCCGCTTTGCACCATCCCGGTGCGTCCCGCTCCGCCCTACCTCACCCGCTCCGCCGCGTGTCGCTCCCCGCGCCCCGCCTGCCGCGCCGCACCCCGCCCCCTCCGCGCCCGTCCACTCCGCACCTCATCGTCTCCGCGCCCCGCCCTCTTCGCGCCCCGCCCTTCTCCGCGCCCCACCCTCTCCGCGCGCCCCGCCCTCCCTCTCCGCGCCCCGCCCTCTCCACGCCCCGCCCCTCTCCGCGCCCCGCCCTCTCCGCGCCCCGTCTTCTCCGCTCCCCGCCCACCCCGCCCCTCCGCGCCCCGCCCTCTCCGCGCCCCGCCCTCCGCGCCCCGCCCTCTTCGCGCCCCGCCCTCTCCCGCCCTCTCCGCGCCCTCCCGCGCCCCACCCTCTCCGCGCGCCCCGCCCTCTCCGCGCCCCGCCCTCTCCGCGCCCCGTCTCTCCGCTCCCCGCCCCCCACGCTCCGCGCGCCCTTCCACGCCCGCCCTCTCCGCGCCCCACCTCTCCGCGCCCCGCACGCTCCCGCCCTCTCCACGCTCCGCCCTCTCCACGCTCCGCCCTCTCCGCGCCCCGTCTTCCGCTCCCCGCCCACTCCACGCTCCGCCCTCTCCACGCTCCGCCCTCTCCACGCTCCGCCCTCTCCGCGCCCCGCCCTCTCCGCGCCCCGCACTCTCCGCGCCCCGTCTTCTCCGCTCCCCGCCCACTCTGCGCCCGCCCTCTCCACGCCCCGCCCTCTCCGCGCCCCGCCCTCTCTGCGTCCCATCCTCTCCACGCCCCGCCCACTCTGCGCACCACCGACTCTCTGCCTCGCTCTACCTCGCTCTGCTCCTCCCTACCCCACCGCATCCCGCTCCCTCTCTCTCAGCTCCACCTCAACCAACCTCATCCCATCTCATTTCTCCCACCCCACCTCGCTTCTACCCAGCCCATCCCTTTCGGTCCCGCCCGGAACCGCCACGCCCAGCTCCGAGCCTGGCAGGCCTGAGCTCTGGACGGTGCGAGCGGCCGGTGAGTGAACGGCAGGTGATCGGCGGTATGCGGATTAGCGCGCCTTACCCCACCCCTCGCCCCAGCCCCCAGCCCCGCCCCCGCCCCCGCCCCCACCCTCGACCCCACCGTTGGTCACGCTGCCGGACCCGGCCTCAGGCTAGTAATGAAAGCGAGGGCTCTGCCAGGGCGCGGGTGGGGCACGACGGTGGCGATGGAAGAAGAGGAAATGACTCGGGGTGAATGAAAGGGCAGATTTAGAAGCGACTTTTTTTGAAGAGGGGATTATTTTTGGAAAGTTACCATTTTAAATTATGAATCAAATAACAGTAATTTAATGTTATTGGTAGATTTTTTATTAAAAACTGTACTGAAAAGTTTTGATTATTAACAATATCTGAAAGTTTCAACATTTAGAGGTATCTTCAAAATTGTTCGGAGATAGAGATATGATTTATTTTCTGTTGTTATTTTGCTTGATATGTTCAATGTAAAGCAAAAGCAAATGGTAATCAAGCAGTCTGAAGATTAATAAGCAGTTAGATTATAATTTTATATCGTGAATACATTTTTAATAGATATATATAAAATCACTATTGAATATTTAACATTAAAATTGTGTTCATTTTTTCATATTGTTCATGGCATATAATGTGATGAAAGAAAATTTGAGAAAAAGATTCGATAGAGATACTGTACATCAAATAGTGACGTACAACGAGAGATGTAATAGTGGTGTAATATTGGCAAATGGTCTTTTGATATGGGAAGGTGCACGAAATGTGTGTTTGGGTTCTTACTGACGTTGGAAGTAACCGTGGACTTACGAGACAGGAAATATTGCATTAGAATTAAAACGTGAAACATGATACGAACTATCAACAGAAAGCACAGGAAATTGCAGTCTCGGGTAGCGTGAGTGTTCATAAGGTGAGTAATTATCTGCGTGAAATGAGACAGAGCGTGCAGTGCGAACAAAATACGTAGGAGAGGATGTATGTTATGAGCAACTTAGATAAGGATCCCTTGTTATCTGAGTTGTTCATAATATACCTGCTGTGGAGCGGAGTAAAGTGTTAGACAGTTCATAGCACGTGGTTTTGTTTTGCTGATGGAAAGATATTGCGTAGACCGCGTTAGTGATAGTTGAACTGTTTGAACTGTACATGCAAATCGCTGTTGAGTACGTGGCACCATGGTGCGGTGGAACACGAGACTAATTGCAGCAGGAACGAGGCCCGAGGGAGCGACATAAACGATCAAATCATTTCAGATGACCAAAATGAAGGGGCTTTTCCCAAGGTGCGCCAGAGAGAAAGGCAGACCAGGAGTGAGAAAGCATAACAAGCAAACGTAATACTGTGCAACGGCGGAAACGAGAGAGAGAGGGAGAGGGAGAGAGAGAATTGGATTATGGTTAAGGACTGGGGGTTTGAAGTGACAAGGGAGTGACATTGCGTCAGCATACAGCGGAATAAGTTCGTAAATCCAAAAGACAACAACGATAAGAGATGTGGAAACGAAGGTCGCGAAGTAGGAATTTGTTGAGGGTTGTGGAAGACGTAGTGTGGAGATGCGAGGCGTTGACCCAACGACGGAAGGATATTCAAATAATTTCAGCCTATACGAAGGGTCTCAGGTTCCAGCTGCTGCAGGGGTAGTAGGGACGTTTTGAGGTGTTGTGGGAACCTGTAGGTGCAGGGAGATGATGGGAGTTACTAGTATCGTTGGAGACGAAGTTGCGGGAGCCAAATGGTCGAGGAGGAGAGGTAGGGGCAGTAGGGGCGCTGGGGAGGTGGTGACGGTTATGGCGATGGGGGCGGTGGGGGGAGGCGGTGGGGGGGCGGTGGGGGGCGGTGGGAGCGGTGGGAGCGGTGGGGGCGGTGAGTGTGGAGGCATTGGGAGCGGTGGAGGCCGTAGAGACTGTGGAGGCAGTGGCGACAATGGAGGCGGTGGGTGTGGTGAGGACGGTGAGGCCAGTGGAGGCAGTGGAGGCGGTGGAGGCAGTGGAGGCAGTGAAGGTGGTGGGGGCAGGGGAAGCGGTGGGGGGACTGGAGGTTGTGGGGGCAGGGGAGGCGGTGGGGGTAGTGGAGGCGGTTGGGGGCTGTGATTACTGATTGATTGGAGTTTCCTAGCACGTCATCTGCAAAGTCATGAGTCACGTAGGTGTAGTGAACGTCATATCCTAGGAGGCGGCGGTGTTCCTTTTCCTCTGGAACGTGAGATCCGGTGCCAACCTACACACCGGGCAGTGGATCTCATAGGTGCTGTTGGGGGCGATGCGGCTTTTGAAGGGCCGTTTGGGAATGGTAGAGAGACGAGGGCGGTGGGAAGTGTAGGGGTCCGTTGGGGTCCGTTGAGGGCCGTCGCGGGGCGGCGGGGCGATGGCGGCGGCCGCCCGCGGTCGATGAGCGCTTTGCGGGCGGCGGCGGTGGAGGCGGCGGCTCGCGCGCCGAGACAGATGCGGCAGATAAGTCGCACCTCGGCGAGCGGCCGCCGGACAGAATGATTTAGACGCGCCATCGATCCTCTCGAGTCCATTTGCGCGCACAATGGCACTTAGCCGCCTGTGCTGCCACCGCTGCCGCCGCCCCCATCCGCCGCCTCTCCTCCGGCGCGGCCCGGTACGCCCCGTGCCACGCGCGCAATGGATCAAGGCAAATTTTGAATATGGCCCCGCCCGCACACACGACCAAACGGCATTGACTTGCCCCTTTCTGGCTTTCCGCCTTGCCATCTCGCTGCGCCACCCTTTTCCTTGATTCTTCCCTCTCCAGCAGTAATAACCCATTACTGGCCTCCTTGCAATTAACCACTTTGTAAGTCTTCTCGAACACTAATTCCACCCATCACACATCAGGTTAGTGCCTCACCTCTTTTTTGTTGTTTTCATCTATCTCTTCCTCTCCTCTCTTCATAACATTCTGATTCCCTTCCGTCCTCTCCTCAGTTCTTTGACAGCTTTTCATATTATTTATGTACTTCTACTCCTCATCTTCATTCACTTTCCACGTTTCACACTACCTTCCCTACCCATAATGATCACCCTTCTACCCCATTGTTTCCCTTCTGGTCCAAAGTTTCGCGGTCATATATTCCTGTTCTCGTTGCCCCTTTCCCCTATCTCCTTCCTTCCCAATCCCACCCCTCCGCGCATCTTCATCCCCTCCTTTCCATCCTTCCCGGCCATCACGATTCCACCCATCCCATTCCTCTCCAGTCACAACTGTGCCGGTCCCTTCCCTTTCTCTTCTACTCTCTTCCCAACCCTCCTTGCCTCTTCATTCCGTCGCTTTTCACCCTCGTTTCCATCACTTTCGCAATCCTCAACCTAATTTCTCTCCAGTCACAACTTTGCATGTCCCCTCCCTTTCTCTTCCTCTTTCTCACCTTCCTTGCCTCTTAAATCCCTCCTCTTCAACCCCTCTTGTCCACCGTTTTCCCGATCCTCAACCCCATACATCTCCACTCGTAACTTCGCATATCTCCTCCCTTTCTCTCCTACCCTTTCTCCACCTTCCTCGTCTCTTCAACCCCTCCCTTTCCATTTCCCTTATCCACCGCTTTCCCGATTCTCAACCCCATTCATCTCCAGTCACCACTTCGCCAGTCCACTCCCTTTCTCTTCCACCCCTTCCCCTCCTTCTTCGCCTCTTCAACCCCTCCCTTTCCATCTCTCTTATCCACCTCTTCCCGATCTTCAACCCTATTGCTCTCCAGTCACCACTTCGCCTGTCCCCTCCATTTCTCTTCCACCCATTCCCCACCCTCTTCGCCTCTTCAACCCCTTCCTTTCCACCCTTCTTATCCCCCGTTTTCACCCCCTTCCACGCCCTCCTAACCTCTTCAACCCCTCCCTCTCCATCCCTCTTATCCACCGCTTTGCCGATCGTCAACCCCATTCCCCTCCAGTCACCACTTTGCTTGTCCCCTCCCTTTCTCTTCCACCCCCTTCCCTGCCCTCCCCGCCTCTTCAACCCCTTCCTTTCCACCCTTCTTATCCCCCGTTTTTCACCCCCTTCCACGCCCTCCTAACCTCTTCAACCCCTCTCTCTCCATCCCTCTTATCCACCACTTTGCCCATCGTCAACCCCATTCCCCTCCAGTCACCACTTTGCTTGTCCCCTTCCTTTCTCTTCCACCCCCTTCCCCGCCCTCCCCGCCCGCTTGACGCGGCGTCCTCCGCCTGGCGGCGATGACCTCCTTCTGGGCGCCGCGCGCGATATTTCACGATCGACTGCTTCCTTTGAGCGGATGCGCGTAAGTGATGTAAGGCGGTTTATTTTTTCCATTTGCGCGGGAAGTCGGTTTGGGAAAGAAGTTAAGGAAAGGAAAGGGAGGAAACGGCTGTCGCGGAGGGACAAATTGGAGTAATTAATTAGACTCAATGTATTGGTCGGGGAAAAAGAGGCAGGAGGAAAATAAGGTAGAGAAATCATTGGGAGGGAGCTTTTCAAATGTATGAAGTGAGAATGACGTCAAGTGGGAGTTCATTGTGATATTGAAAGATAAGAGAATGACGAATTGTCCTTTGTAAATAAGACGAGAGGTTTCTTGTTTATAGAGCTGTGAATAATGGAGAAGAGGATTAAACGGGCTTGAGTCAAACGAGTCTTCATTTAATCGACTAGAGTAGAGAATGGAAATACAGGAACATGAAAATATGTTATCAGTTAAGGCAAACTTTTTATACTTATAATGCGCATGCCTTTTAAAGTGAATATAAGTTCCTACATTATTGACAGTAATCACTGTAATTAGTGTCATTACTTACTAAACATAAAACGTTCAAATGAAATACAAAAAACATTTTTTCTTATGAAACATGTCATAATAATTATTATTGTTATTATTAAAACAGTAATACACGTACACACAAATTTATAAAGAGATCGTGCATACAAAATTCACTCCATAGAAAACACCTAAAACGAATGATCAAGGTATAGTTATGAAAGACCAGTTTTTGTGGTCGCAAAGACAAAGAATAAAGTCAGAATCAGAACCAGATGAAATAGTTCTTCGAATAGGCATTGAAAAATCGACATTATGATAAAGTGATTCTAAAAATTGCACAAGATGATAAATGTTGTATTTGTCAGGAACAGCTGGAAATTGATCATGTCGTCTCAGCTTGTACAATTACAGTTCCAGTAGATGTGAACTGTATTTACCTCTATTTTTCAGATATGTAACGCCCCCATAGTTTAAAACTCGTCTGCTGTACTATAAACATTATTATAGAATTACAAAACCCATACTAACTGCTCGAAAGCAGCAAATCGCATATTGTTATTCGAAATTTGTAGATAAAAATCAAGTGTACATGGAGATATTGCAATGCAAGCAGAACGACGTAACAAAGGAAACGACATAAATGCAAGATTTTGAAAACTTGAGAACATCTTATATGGAGTGTATAAACCCACATTGGACCGATAGTTATATACGAACGTATATTTTCCGGAACTTTTATGTAGCTCCTTGTTCTCAATCCCAGAAAATTAATTAAAACTGGGACGTGCAAGATATTGCGTTATTGAAATCAGTTCATAGTTTTCAAAAAAATATTGTAGAGATATTTCATGTACTTCTTTGGAAACTGGTTTCATCATGTATTACATTTCTCTAATCCACAATTAATTAAATATATTAACAAAAACAGTATACTCAAATACTGCGGTAACTCAGTATAGTATATATACAATGCAACGAGTTATTTACTGATCAGTAATATGAAAGATTTGCTGTTCCATAAGCGCAAAACACGAATAGAAAATATTCATTGACTGGCGGCCTCACTCTGGGAACGTTTTTATCGCATGACTTCCGCTGTTGGAAGATGTGACAAATGATTGAGAATGTGGGAAATTAGTTCATACGTGCAGGAGAATAAACGTAGAAAACAATTAAATATTTGCCTTTTTTGTACAAATCGGAACTATTTCATAGTTGCACCTCTCACGTAGCCTGTGAGTGCATAATTTTCTTTCAATTCTCGCGGCCATTTAAATTGGTAATACAGAAAGCAGCAATAATAATAATAATAATAATAATAATAATAATAATAATAATGTTATAAATATTAAGTTGAATGTAAACACAATTTTTCGAATTATTACAGAAGGTGAAAGTGAAAAATAGGCTTGGAAGAATAAATTACACCTTGGACATTAGTCTAATCCAGTTTGAAAATAAAGCAGGTCATAGTAAAATGATGTAAGAAAAGATAGAAGCCGGTTAGAACTAAGGAAGTGTCAACGAAGAGACGATTCACTAAGACAAGTAAGTGGAGAAATATAATATGGTGACGAAAAACTTCGCAACGAAATATTGCCAGACTTGTCAATAGTTATATATAAAAGTCTGATATAATTTGCTAATACGTGAGTGGTGACAGTAATGATGTTGAATACAGACCTATGAGAATGATCATAGATAATTCTCGTGAATTATCAACGGGAATAAAGGTTTGGAATCATGAGCGAACTGTGAATTGTTTTTTGAAGAAAGTGTATGTAACTTTAAGATCTCTCTTGGCCGTACACAACAGAACTATTTCATTATATAACTGATAGGATGATAGATAAGCTACTTTCACTTCAAAGGTGATAGAGAAAACAAAACTTCGCAGAGAAAGTTATCGCAAGTTTTAATAAGAATTTCAAAGTAACTCACTAAGATTGCGGAGTCGAAGGAATTCGAGAATCACGCACATAATATCGTGATTGCTGACGATTTCATTGACGAGAAAATAGCAAAAAGTTCTTCCAAATTGTCAATGAAGATTGGACAGGAGTGGTGTGGACAGAGACAAGTGAATGGCAAAAGGAAGGCTTAATCAAACAAGGCAGACATCAAGAGGGGTGAACAGAAGATAAGAAATCGGGAGAGGATCCTCTGTCCAGGAGGTCCTAGGTGTGAGTCCCCTCGATGGTAGGATTCTCGACACTAGCTAGATATCTAGGTTGAGTTCAGCTGCTGTCTGGAGGAGAATTCCAGCTACCGGCTGCTCTGATTGGAAGGTCTCAATGTTTTTTCTGATAAACATCAACCGACTACCGGAGAAGTTCCCAAACAAACTGGCCTCTGACCGCGCACGATATTCCCTTCCTCTTCCTTCTCCTATCCTCACCCCTTACCTACACACACACACACACACACACACACACACACACACACACACACACACACACTAACAAACAGTACCTGACATGTCGGGAGCTCAGAGCTTGTTCCAGCTGTGGTGGTGCCCCGCTGATGGAAGATACCTAGTAGGAAAACCCGTTTTCCAACGGTAAGTCGTAACCGAATCTTGCCATTCAGGGTGGCAAGATCACCACCACCTCCTGAAGACACTTACGGGATTAATGACCTTAACTGTCGACGCGCTCGGGATCAGTAGTAACCGATAAGTAAATCAATCAATTCCCAGACAAGAAAGCAGGATAATGCGGGGAAAGGCGTTGTGAACGTCAACAAAGAGATCGTTGGGAATGTGGAAGATGCGCGCAACGAGAATGACGGGGAAAACCACCCTGACAGAGCTAAGCGCCTGTGCTATTGTCAGGATTGGCGATCGAGTCGACGGCGGCGGCGGCGCGGCGCCGGGGAGCGTCCACGGGTGGCGGTTCGCGCGTGGCCGTCGCGCGGCGGGCGAGCGAGGGCGCGGGCGATCGTGTTTCCGACGCGGGTCGCGCGCGCGCTCGCCCGTGAAACGGAATTCCAGCGCGTTTGATGCGCGCGCTCCCCACCCCCACGCCACTCCTCCCTGCCCCGCCCCGCCTCACGCCTCGCGCCGTCCGCCGCGCGGCCACTTTCCGGCACGTTGTCAGATGGCGCGCCGCTCGGCCTGCGCCCGAGGTGGGATGGGGCGTGGCCGGGCGGGAACGGAACGGAGCGGGAGCGGAGGCGCGGAGGGGCGTAGCTGGGTGCGGTCCAGTGGGGGGGGGGTGCGTCCAAGCGGTGTTGGGGGATGGATATGGAGAAGGTAGTCGCGGGGAGAGGGTATGGTTTGCAACGGAGTGTGGCCGGAGGCACAGAGGGTAATAGCTCGGCGTGGTCCGGGGAGACGGGGACGAGTCGAAGGGGTGTTTGGGCGGGCAGAAACGGAGCAGGGATGATTCCGGAAAGGGAGGTTGGTTCGCAGAGCAGAAGGTGCAGAGGCATGGAGGGTCATAGGTAGGCGAGGCTCAGTGGGGGGTGGGGACCTCGGAGGGATGTTGGGGTCGAGTATGGAGAAGGGATAGTCGCGGCGAGTGAGTATGGTTTGCAACGGAGTGAGGCCGGAGGCACGGAGGGTCATAGCTCAGCGAGGCCCAGTGAGGCGGGGGCGCGTTGAACTGGTGTTGAGGGTGACGAGAACGCCTAGAAGAGGCGGAGGCGCATCCATGGGTGGTGCTGGTGGGTTCAGGAAAGGAACGGGGATGGCCCCTGAAACGTGGGTTGGTTAGCAGCGGACGAGGACGGTGTCACAGAGGGGCTTAGCTGGGCGAGGCCCAGTGGGCGCGGGGCACGTCGATGGGATGTTGGGGTCGGGTATGGAGAAGGGATAATCGCGGAGGTTAGGGTTGGCACTGGTTGGTGGTGAGACTGAGCACTGAGACTTGGTGGCGCGATGGTAGGAAACGAAGCGGGGAGAATGAATGGCAAAGAAATTGAAACGCTAACGATGCGGCGGGAACAGGGACGAGTCATAGCCCAAAAGGGACTCAGTAGGCGTGAGATCGCGATGGGTAAGGGTTGGTGGAGGACGGCGCAGATCGACCCGCGGATCGAAGATGAACGAGAGTGGGTGCGTGACAAGGCGAAAACGTTGAAGGGATGTGGCTGCAGCTGAGCGGGTTGGACAAGGAGTGCTGAGTTTGTGGGGGTAAAGGTTGCGGCACGAATGGAGGGAAACGCAGCGGTATGATGGCGAGACTGGCCTGAGAGGGAAGCTGAGCGAGTGTTGACGCGCGGCAGGACGAGAATGTTGTGGGGATGGGATCATGGCGTGGCCACAGTGATGTGAGGGTGGTGGGAAAGGGTTAACGACACGAAGAGTTAGAGACGCAGCGGAGCATTGGCGGAGCAGACCTGTGAGAGAAGTTGAATGGAAGTGGGTGTGGGGTAGGGCGAATATGGTGAGGAGATATGGCTGGAGATGAGCGGGTTGGGGACGCAGAGGCGAGTTCATGGTGGGTGCGTTTTAGTGGCATGAAGGGTGGGAGACACATTGGGATGGTGGCGGGGCACGCCTAGGAGGAAGGCTGAACCGGAATGGGTGCGTGGCATGGCGAGAACGTTCTGTGGGCGGGGTCGGTTCGAAGCGAGTTTGGGACCCACTGGTGAACAATGGTTAGTGGCACGGAGGGTGGGAGTTGCAGCGGGATGGGGGTAGCTGATCTAGGAGTGAAGCGAAACGGGTGTGGGTGCGCAGCTGGGCAAGAACGTTGAGAGGATGTAGCTGCAGCGGACCGGGTTGAGGTCGCAGTGGTGAAATCATTGGTGGGGCGTAGAGAAGGAGTCGCAGCGGGGTTTTGGCGGGACTTTGCTGAGTTGTGCGATGCACTAGTTAAAGCATGGAAGGTAAGGGTGAGCGGTATTGAGAGTGGGAGATTCAGCATGGCGGTTGCAGAGCTCGCCTGGGCGGGCAGCTGAAGAGGAGTGAGTGGGTGCGCGACAGGGCGAGAACGTTCCGTGGGCGAGGTCGCTTCGACGCGAATTTGGGACCACTGGTAAGAGCATGGTGGACAGGGGTTGCTGACACGGAGGGTGGGAGTCGCAGCGGGCTGATGGTGTAGCTGGCCTGGGAGGGAAGCTAAACAGTAGTGTTTGCGCAGCTGGGCAAGAACATTGATGAGATATATCTGCAGCGGACCGGGTTGAGAACGCAGTGGTGAAATCGTTGGGGGTAACAAAGGATGGGAGACGCAGTGGGGTGTCGTCGGGACTGGCGTGAGTGGTGCGACGAATTGGTAAGGGCACGGTGGGTAAGGGTGAGCGGTCTAACGGTGGGAGACGCAGCATGGCGATGGACGAAACTGGCCCGGGCGGGCAGCTGGAAGGGAGTGCGTGGGTGCGCGGCACGGCGAGAACATTGCGTGGGGCGGGGTCGCCGCGGGGCGGGGCGCGGGCGACACCGACGCCACTCCGGACAATGCCGCCCCGCCCCCCTCCGCCCCCGCCCCCGGACCGGGTCCGCCGACGCGCTGTCGCTTCTGCCGCCACGCGGCCTCGTGCAGCTGGCGTACGCCGTGCTCCGCTGCCGTTCACATAACTGCCACCCCCACCCAAACCCTCACCCCCCACCCTCCGCCGCCACCGCTCTTTTCAGTGGCCACTGCACGCGCTGCTGTGATACTGCCATCGACGCCCCTTCTGGCGATTTTTGACACAGGAAACCCGCTGTTCGGATTTCTCACTACAACGAATTCGTGTCCATTCCTGGTGAGTTTGAAAGTGAACGATTTTATGTGCGTGAATGTTAGATGGTTTGAAGCTCGAAATTTTTTATCGTTTCCGATTACATCTAAGTGAAAATCATTTAACTTTCCTCTTCGCGTATGAAACAATGTTCAATATTCTTCTCCACGATATGTGCGTCCTTTATCATTAATAAAATGGCCGGATTTGTGTCTGTACATCTATGTTTCCTTCACTCTTGGTTAGATGGAAGAGCAGAACAGAATATCACCACATTATATACGATTTTATTATTATCATTATTATTATTATTATTATTATTATTATTATTATTATTATTATTGTTGTTATTATTATTTATAATTATTATTATTTCAGGGTGAATTTTGAGAGTTTATTATATAATTTTCAAAAAGATTTATTCTGCACTATTTTGCTCTATGTGATCACTGCCGATGCGAGTGTGCCCAAGGATTAATTCTTCTCTTATATCATACCGTATTAGGGGTTGAACGATATTTTATTAAACAATATTGCCTCTTACCTCTATGGAAAATATATTTTTATCTTGCCCGAAAAAGTCCTTAACGGGAATGGTCACATGGACTGCAAACGTGCTCTCCAATTGTACAGCTAATTCTAAAAGAATAATTCTTGTAGACAAGAAGCTTGGCCTTGGGCCCAATACTCTGGTAGTTCCTTCGTTTCAAATATTTTCGTGATATATACCCCACATTTTATAGTAAAGTACTTCGCCACTCACGAAATGGCGACTCATTCACTTACTCTGTATACCTTTTAATGTAACGACACACACTCTGTATAGCTCGTTATTGTGTAAACTGCCCGAAGGAACGAATGTCATGTTAGAACAACATCATTGTTTCGTAATGACCACAATCACGCTTTCAGGAATCATTTGCACTTTCTTAATTAATTTAATAACTGTTTGTCCTGAATATACCCGTCAATACATCCCCGAAACCTTACTTCATTCTGAAATTTATTTATGCTCAGTTATCCACTATAAGATCCTCGTTTACGCGCTGTGCAATTCTCATTAACACGCTTGTCTTAATCTTAATGGTGCTCTTCTCCAACCGATTCATTAGGCAATGGACGACACGACCCGCCTGCTCAGTGTTAACCATTAAACCTTCTGGTAATTTTATGACCACACTTACGAGTAATTATTGGACAATTTCACCAATAGCCCCAAGAAAGTGCAGATTGAATTGTTTTAAGCTTCCGAGCACAATACTAGGAGATATATTTGAATAAGGCTGGTCATGATTTTGTTCCTTTTAATGATTGTTAGTGATATGTACACATATATACACTCACATACGCATAAATATTGGACATAATCCCGTTTACTAAGAAATTTTTAGCTTTTTTACACTACTTGTTTTGCTTTTTTCGGTTGATCAATTATTTTCATTCTCTTTCGATGAATACATCATGATATACACCATAACCAAACACTCTTTATTATCTTCTTTCAATTTCTTCTCCCTAATGTTCCAATCATAGCTTGTTCGCTGCCATATCAAGGAACAATCGAACTTTCATTTTTCTCGTTATATTCCTAAAAGACAATTTTTGAATTCCGTTCGACACGAACCTTCAAAAAACTGGAAAGGAATCCTCTCCAATCGGGGGCTATGTTCCGTACATCCCCTATCTGCAGTATGGCACATTTTCCCTCCCTGCATTCCCGCACCGTCACGCCTACTCTACCCCGCCCCCACCACTCCCCTCCCCACCCACCCCGAGGCTCATTACCCGGCGAGCGACCGCGATCCGCCCACGCCGCCTGAATGATGGAGCCGCGTGAAACTTTGATGCGCGACAGATTTGGGCTTAGAGCCCGCTTAGGGGCCGGCAATGCGGAGCGCCGCCTATCGCTGCCCACCAGGCCAGCCTCCCTACCCCGCCCCTCCCCTCCCCTCCCCTCCACGCATCGACCGGGAGAGGTGGCTCAGTGCATCAAGGGATGTCACTGCAGTGCCTCTGGCTGGGAGGTCCTACGTTCAACTCCCGACGGCGGCAGGATTTTCGACACTAGCTTGTCAGCTTGATCGAATTCAGTCGCTGTCTGGAGGAGAATTCCAGCGGCTGGCTGCTCTGATCAGTAGTTTTCCGTGGTTTCTCCGATCAACACCAGGCGAATGTCGGAGCAGTACCCCTTACACACAAACACACACTAACATGCACTACACTACCACATATTCTGGGAGACCGGTCGGGGACTTCGAGCGTGTCCCGGCTGGGGCGGTGCCCCACTGGTGGGAGAATCCTGGTTAGGGGGAAACCCCAGTAGCCGACGGTAGGTCGGCGCCAGATCTCGCCATCCAGCGGGGGAAGATCACCGCCATCATCTGAGAAAAAAAACATGCAACACACAAATGGGACTAATGACCAAAGCAGTTGACGCGCCCGGAAACACGAAAAAATCAATCAATCAATCGTGGTCAGAACACGTCGGATGATCTTTTGGGGCAACATACACTTTCCACCACAAAATACGGTGTTGGAGGACCTTAACTGAAAGGTCCCAGAAAAGTATTTCTGAAGAATAAATTCTTTCAGCGTATTGTCAGGTGGCTTACTAAAGAAAATGTATACACTTCCAAGCTTCTAATCTAGAAAGTGCCATTCCATTATTATGGATTTATTTTACAATGAAATTTTGTAATATTTTAAAATTTATTTCTGCCTGTTCGACAAGAATGCTTTTTAGAGGTTTTGTCATTTCAAATTGACACCACTGAAGATTAGGATCTCACAGGGAGCCTAAGGTAGGGATTATTGACAATATAACGTTAAAATGTAAGTTCTATGAGACTAAAAATTGTATTTAGATATTATTTTTTTTTAATTAGGCAGGAAGGTAATAAATATAATGTAGTTTATGAGGAATGGAATTTATATTTCGGAAATCTTCAAAGTATTCGTCGAGGAAATTGGCCTAGATTAAAAGTGAGTGTTTGTTGCAAATTGTCTAAGGAGTTGCATCATTTCTGACTGTTATAATTTATTACAGTATGAATAGTATTAATTTTAGTTTATTGTGTAATTGTGTGTTAGGAATATACTAAGGAACATGAAGAATTTAACGGGTGAATTTTGTAATTGAAATTATTCTATGAATGTGGATTATATCATTAGCCCTTAGATATACGCTACAAATTATCCTATCAATCGATAATTTCCTTTCAAAGTTCTCTTAACACTTGCACTGTATTCTGTAAACAGTGACACTTTCAAGTAACCTCTGTCAAACGTCGCCTGGCTGCCGTGGATTTTGCTGGCGTCATATTTAGCCTGCACAGCGTCAAGTGATATTTCATTCGTCTCGATTGGTGGTCGGGAGGGAGTTTAACCGTGAGTGACGTATAGACCGACGCACGGAGTTGCTGAGGAAGATTACTCGGATACTACATTAGGATTGTGTAATCCTACACTGTTATTACAACTCCATTCTACTGTATTGTCTCTTTGTCAAGAGCAAAAGATTGTCTGGGGAAACAATGTGAAAGTAGAGAGGGGAACTAGTTTACTTGAGAATAATCACGTATTGGATTTAAAATATCCTTTCAACATATTTGAATATTTGTTATATTTTGTAAAATATTTCAGTGAAGAAAAACATATTGGTTTAGTAAAATCATACACAAAATGAATCAAGCCATCTGCATTTTGAAACTCCTATCGTTTAACTTAGACGGGATTCATTGTAACCAAATTTGATCTAGAATATGTCAAAAATATTGATTGAAGGTTATTTAGCAGGGCTTGTTTAGTGGAAAGAATTAGACTATATAGTCATTTATCAACGTTCCGGGAAATCTATTACCAACATCAGGGTATAATGTAATGTAAGATAAAAAACAACAATAAAAATGTGTTGATTAACCACTTAAGCATAATCCATCTCAAAATTACTGTAAGTAAAAACATGGAAAGAAATAATAAAATATTATTACAATACCTTGCAACCACTAACCAGATAATAACAAACAATTGAAGCAATACATTCTTGCAGATCGTATACCACACGTGAAGTAAAGATCATTGTAAAGGAACCGCAGCAATTTTTTTGTCCATGTGATAAAAGACCTGTTTGTAAGAACATTGTTTGAAAAAATACCTGAGAAGTATCAAATAACAAGTGAGAAAATTAGTTTGTTGGGACACATCCGTTCACAAAGAATAAGTTTACTAAAAAGAGACAGAGGGGTCAAAGGACTTCCTTCTCGAAACCAACGGAGCGAAATAATGGATAAGAGTAGAAAGTAAGCTGAACATCAAGAAGGAAACAAAGCTAGAATCAACAAAGAAAGGAAAAAAGTATGGCCCAGAAAAAAAAATCTGGCAAAGAAAAACGCTAATGACTGACCATCGGAAACACGAGGCCGCGAAGAAAGGAAGGTGAATGGGCGCAGTTGAAGGGAACAAGGGCGCAGAGAGCCATCGCTAATTAGGCGCTCTCAAAGGACAGTCGTCGCCCCTCGGCGGCGGTCAGCGCCGGGAGGGCGGAATCGGAGATCGCCCTCCGGCGCCGCGGGCGGCGAGCAGGGCGGGTGGGAAAGTGGACGGTCGGGTAGTTTGCGGTTGCCAGCGCACGGGTGAATGTGGTCGTGGGGCGTGCGGGTGGGAGAATGGGTGAGCGAGTGGGTGTGAGCGAATGGGTCGGTGGGTGAGTGAGTGAGTGGGTGGATGAGTGAGTGAGTGGGTGGATGAGTGAGTGAGTGGGTGGATGAGTGAGTGAGTGGGTGGATGAGTGAGTGAGTGGGTGGATGAGTGAGTGAGTGGGTGGATGAGTGAGTGAGGGGGTGGATGAGTGGGTGAGGGGGTGGATGAGTGGGTGAGGGGGTGGATGAGTGGGTGAGGGAGTGAGTGCGTGGGTGAATGTGATGGGTGGGTGAGTGTGGGGGTGGATGAATGAATCAGTGGGTGATTGAGGTATATGGGTAGCCCTTGAAGTGGATGAGTGGGCTGACTGATGAGATAGATGGATGGTCGAGGAGGTAGGTGAACAGTAGATGACCGTACAATCATTGAGCGTGCAAATTGCGAGTTAGTAAACGAAGGAGGAGGCAAAAGTTCGGGTGGTTGTGCTGGCAAGTGGCTAGGTGATGCGATCTAGCATAGGGGCGAATAAATCGGATGAAAGATCCTGAACGCGGGCGGGCGGGGAAGGGAGTTTGTCGAGAGTGAATGGGCGATTGAGTGGGCAGACAGACTGGTACAAGAAATGCTGAACGAGGCTTCCTAGAAAAGTTATCACTGTCACGGGAGCGCATCTAAAATGTCGAGTTTCTTTTCGGGAAATGATACGAAATCGAGTAAAAGGAAACAAGGTAATTTACTAAAAGAAGAATATCTGAAAAAATATCTGACAGAGGATATTTGAATGTAAGAAAATATAAAACGTCGGAAAAAACAAATGTAATCCAATATTACTTTCAACCATGCAACCGATGTTTATCCGCTTGTAGTTGTACTGATAACTATGTATTTCATTGTGTCTGTGGTGTTACTTTGCATGTCCTACACTTCCTTATTCTTAATTTAGGTAGGTGATTATTATGCTGTTGATATTCTACATCAGAATATATTTTCAGTTGTAACTAAAAATACATATTTCTGTTATTTATATAAAGACACAATTTTCTACGGTCGCCATATCCTCTTAATATGAAATGGGCTAAGATCCGGGAAATAATTATTCAAGAATAATTGAGGTCATGATGAATTAAGATTTATCAGATATTCATATTAATAGATAACCTTGCCGTAAACAAGAAGTTACAGCAGAATATGATCTATTTGGCAGCTGATTGATGGTCATGATTTGTTAATGGTAATTATTGGAATGATAATTACAATTTTACTCTCAATTGGTTAGTAAACACTTCAGGTTTTGAAACTGCAATATTCAGGGAGTTACGAAATGAATTCATACTCACAGATTAGGACAAACGCTTATTACGCCAATGTCAGTAAAATTAATTAAAAGATAAAAATGATTTGTTATGATATGATAGTGAAAATCAATAGATATAATTCGTAGAAAAAGACCGAAAACTACTTTCTATAAGAATTAACAAAGTATAGTGTTCTGTAATTGTAACGTCATGATTTGGTTCATTTTCGGATTTTCAATTTTACGACAACTTATCTTAAAAAGAATCCATGATATATCAATTTTAATTCCAAGTGAAATCAAGCCATTCAAAAAAAAAAACGTGGCTGTAAATCAGGTAATCCAAAACCGCGGGCAAGCAAATTGAGTGTATTCCGCATAAGGAGAAAAAGGTTGCGGGGCGGTGGGTTTGAAACAAGAGCGCCAAAGCCACTCCGCCCGCGGGAGGGTGAGGACGCGGGACAAGCCAGCGAGGCAGCCGGGGAATCCGACACGACCGCGCTCGCGTGCCTGGCCTGCCCTGCCCTCAGTCCTCAGCGCCGCGCCCGCCCTCGCCCCCGCCCCCTCCCCTCCCACACGGCCCGGCGCCGCGGAGGGCCTCCCGGTCGATAGTCTCGTCTCGAAACAAAAGCATTTCATTAATTCAGCGGCCCCCAGCCTCCCCGCGCAATTTCGTGCGCCGGATCGAAGGAGACGGGCAGTTCCGGGCGGTTCCGGACGGTGGCGGCAGGGCGTGCGGGGCTTGATACAGCCGTAGGCCGGCGGCGGCCGACAGCCGGTGCCGCCCCCGTCGCCTCCGCCTCCGCCGCCCCCGGACCCATCAGCCCCTCGCCCGCCGCCGCCGCCGCCGCCGCCGCCGCCGCCGCCGCCGCCGCCGACTCGCGTTTCTCCAAATGAACTCGGCCCTCGCAGTCCGGCGACCCGCGCGCAGTAACACTTTCCTCCGACTGCCCCAGGATCGCGCGCTCGGCGCCGGCCGACACAGTGAACGCGAAGGCAGCCACCACACTACCCGCTTGCCTCAGGTTTAGGTTTAGTCGTTTCCCTCCGGATCACTGCCTCTCTTCCAGCAAAGGCACGTCTTTCCGCTTAGACTCGTTTTCAAACTGAGACGTCTTCCTGCTTAGACTTGTCTTCCTGCTTAGACAGGTCTTCCTGCTTAGGCTTGTCTTCATGCTTAGGCTTGTCTTCCTGCTTAGACTTGTCTTCCTGCTTAGACTTGTCTTCCAGCTTGTCTTCCTGCTTAGACTTGTCTTCCTGCTTAGAGTTGTCTTCCTGCTTAGAGTTGTCTTCCTGCTTAGAGTTGTCTTCCTGCTTAGAGTTGTCTTCCTGCTTAGAGTTGTCTTCCTGCTTAGAGTTGTCTTCCTGCTTAGAGTTGTCTTCCTGCTTAGAGTTGTCTTCCTGCTTAGAGTTGTCTTCCTGCTTAGACTTGTCTTCCTGCTTAGACTTGTCTTCCTGCTTAGACTTGTCTTCCTGCTTAGACTTGTCTTCCTGCTTAGACTTGTCTTCATGCTTAGACTTGTCTTCCTGTTTAGAGTTGTCTTTCTGCTTAGACTCGTCTTCTAGCTTAGACTCGTCTTCCGGCTTAGACTAGGCTTCCGGCTTAGACTCGTCTTCGAGCTTAGACTCGACTCGTCTTTCGGCATGGACTAGACTCGTTTTCATGCTTGGACTCGACTCGCCTTTCAGCTTAGACTCGTGTTTTAAGTGACGTATGAGTATGTCATCCAGCTAGGCAACGATTTTCGCTAAGCCTGTAGTTCCGACTTTTTCCGAATCTGACCAGTACGCGTCCTACATGGTGACTGACAGATGTTTCGTTCATTATTTCTTTGAATGTAATTTCGGTTATTCTTTTGTGCACAAGGCAATTTTCTCTTCGGTTTCAGTCTTTCTTTCAATAAATCTTGTCGATTTGTACAATGTAATAAAGAACAACAATTCGTAACGATTTTTTTGTCAAGAAATAACTTTTGCTTCAGATACAGTGAACCCTTGTTGACTTTAATAACTTACCTTAGTATTATTTATGTGTTATTTATTTCAGTGGCAATTGTGTACACATATGTTCAGAGTACAAAAAAGTAAAGCATATAAAATCTGTGAGTGAAGCCGCTTGTTTCAGGCTCAATTATAAATTTTCTACACTAAAATTTATATATATCTCCATGAAATCTTTTCGAGTAAAAACTTGATATTTTCTATAAGTATATTCACTAAAATGGCCGCTTTAAAGATGTTTACTGAACACTATAGGAACATGGAGAAACTAGAGTTTGTAGAGAACATCCCTTTTTTAGGTGTCAATTTTTATCTTAGATATTACTAAAATACTTTACTTCTCCTTATACAGTAATAATCTCTAAAATATGTTTTCTTTATTTATTTGTTTATTTATATTGTTCTCCAAATATTCGTTCAACTATTTAATATTTCCGTTTCACCCGTCGGGTCTTCTCGTATTCGTAAAAGTCGGCTGAAATCGGAGTTTTCATTGCAGCTAATTCCGAGTTCACCCACTGTGCAAGTAAGGGGGGACGTGCGGGCGACGGCGTGTGGAAGGTTCCTCTCCCAGAGGCGGTCTTCCATGTACTTTAAAAGAGTACCCGGCGAAACCTTTTACTTCGTGAGCTCAGCCTCCAGAGGGAAGGAGGACGGGGAGGTTGCAAGTAATTATCAGACATGTAATCAGTTCGAGCCACGTCGGGGCGGAGCGGGTAGGATTTGGGGTGGAGCGCAGCAGAGTGGAGCGAGGGGTGACGCAAAGTTGCAGGACAAAGAGTGGTAAGGCGGGGAGTGTCGGGGAAGGGGAGTGTCGGGATCGGGGAGTATCTGGGTCGGGGAGTGTCGGGGTCGGGGAGTGTCGGGGGCGGGGAGTGTCGGGGGCGGTTAGTGTCGGGTTCGGAGAGTGTCGGGGTCGGGGAGTTTCGGGGTCGGGGAGTGTCGGGATCGGGGAGTGTCGGGATCGGGGAGTGTCGGGGTCGGGGAGTGTCGGGGTCGGGGAGTGTCGGGGGCGGGGAATGGTGAAGCAAGGAGCGTAGGTGGCGGTGAGTGTGGATGGCAGGTAGAGTGGATGGTGCGGAGTGGCGGTGGCGGGGAGTGGTGGTGGCGGGGAGTGTCGGGGGTGGGGAGCAATGAGTTTCGGTGGCGGGAAGTGTAGGGGGCGGGAAGTGTAGGGGGCGGGAAGTGAAGGGGGCGGGAAGTGTAGGGGGCGGGAAGTGTCGGTGGCGGGGAGTGTCGAAGTCAGGAGCTTCGGGGGCGGGGAGTATCGTGACGGAAAGTGTCGTGGTGAGGAGTGGTGAGGCAGGTAGTGTCGGAGCAGAAAGAGCCGGAGAGGGGAGTGCCGGGGCGGGGAGTGTGGGGGTGGGTGTTCCGGGGCGGGGAGCGTCGCAGCGGGGAGTAGTGGAGAGGAGAATCGTGTTGGGGGAAGTTCTGGAGCAGGAAGTGTTTTGGCGGGGCGGGCAAATAGCGGAGTATGGCAGAATTGCAGAGCAGATCAGAGTAGCCCGGCTATAGGCCAGCAGGATGTGGTGGTGAAGATCTGAAAGAGTGAGACGGGGTGGTGAGGGGTGTGGCGGGAAATGGAAGATCAGGTCTGGTCAAGGGGGAACTAGCCGTTCGGATGTCGGGCGGGCGAGATTGCATGTGTGGTCTTCCGTCCGTTAAGGAAGATATTACACACTGTCCAGGGAACGAGCCGGAGATTAATGAGGACGAATTAAAGGTCGGTGAATTTTTCACGAGACAATTTGTGCGGCCTGACATTTTGGAGTAAGTTTTGATTTTAGGGCTTATATTTTTGCCCTGGATTCACAATTCGTGAGATTGATGTTAAATTAAACATTGGACTTGATCTGAGTAGTCATATTCCTACACCCCTTCAACTTCATATTTTCTTCACGTAATATCAAGTATGTTTCGGGCACCTCTATATTAATATAACAAAAGTTTTACATTAATTAGTAAGTATGTTATATTTAAATAATTTGCATAATTCTGAAAATGATTTCAATTTACACTAATACTCTAGAATAAGTATATTTGAATACTATATTGAGATATACAAAATTTCTCTACATTAATATCTGTCAAAGATCTTAGCGTCCGGCTTGCTGGGTCAATGGGTCACGATATATTATAATCCTTATTACCTTTATAATGGATTATAGGATCCGCAGACTATACAGCGCAGTTGGGAATCTGAAATAGAATGATTCTATTCCTAGTTCATTACTGTTTGGATTGACTAAATGAAAGATCACTTTCTTTTCTAAAGAACAAAATTTAACAAAGTTTATTGTTACCTTTTTAGCAAACAATTTAGTGAATTTAATAAAATGATTTGATGTTATGCCTTTGATCAAGATATCTTTGAATTTACAGTTTTATACTGCGGTTAACTTATCTATTCTTCGTTGATGTCCCTCGTAGACTTCTCAGTCGAAATATCTTGCGAGCTTGCCGTAGTCCAAAGTCCCAAGAAATCCTCTTCTGCCCCTATCCAAGCTGGTCTCAAACTATCAAAATTATCAGTCCCGATTACGTCCTATGACATAGTCCCGAAATCTATTACTCGATTACCACTCCCGACAAAGTCCCAATTTATGCATCAATATTACTTCCACATGCAATATGTGCAATATCATTTACTGTCCTTAAAATTTCACGATCTGATAACCCGATTCTGACTATCTGTATTATACTCGTTCCCTCTCACGAACCTACGATCAGTTCAGAAACGCGATGCCGGTCAGAATCAAATCTTCCTGCATGATTCACCCTCGAAGACTTCGTATTAAACTACCTTCCTCTTTTTTCATAACATTTGACCGTCCTTCTCTCACCCAGCCAATCCATACGTTCGTTATATTTTGGTGTAGCTGACCTTTCGATCGTCGAAACTTCTTCGCCCAATCCCAAATTTTCTACTTTCGGCATCCAGCCACCTCTTAATGCATTTACAAAAAACAAAAACTACATTGTTTATTCACTGTCGTTGCTAAGCCCTTGCTCTCGTGATATTTCCTAATGCATGTTCCACCATATAGTCTACAAATAAATGTTAGTTTATTTTCATGTGACATATCGGTATGTCACAATATGCATAAAGTATGCAATAAAAATTACAATGAGACAAATATATTCATCCAATCAAGTGTATTTGATTATTCAACACCGCACGGCGAAATGTATTAAGCATCGTATTTGTGCTGTTGTCACAAATATTGGAATGTTTCTCTTTATATTACTCTTACAGAAATAAAATAATGTATTATATTCTAAGAAAAATTTAAATTTTTCCACGAACGTAATAGAACACGAAAATGACATAGATTTTTTAAAATTACCTTTTTAATATTAAATAATTATTTTTCATTACGTTGCTAAAAATAATCCTTGTTTGCATGACACCATTTAAATAATAAAAAACTGTCATACATTTTACTCGCCGCAACGAGTGCCAGACAGTCGTGAGTTAGTACTACTCGGTTGTAAAATGCCTAATTATGTAGCAAGGAAGCATCTCATTCTCTTTTCTTGAAATAATTAAACATTAAATAATCTTGATATAAAGCAAGAAATAAATAACTTAATCATAAAACCTTCATCATAATATTAAAAATGTATATTACTCTAAATCTCGGAAACATACCAGTAACCTACGAATATTAATCTCTGACGCATGTTGAATGGTTGTCATCAGCCGTGGAAACTCGTACAAACTGAAGACAGTGGTGACAGGATGTCAATCGGAATATGGTGATCCGGAATAAACACATCGGAACGGCAGGAAGGAGGAGGATATAAAGCGGAGAAAAGAATGTGACGTATAAGTGGATGTGATGGAAAGGAACTGTGGTGAAGAAGGAGGCGACGCAAAAGATGGGCGACGCGGAGGGCAACGAGGGTCGAGGAGGAGTAATTTGGTGAAAGTAGAAAAGAGAGAGAGAGAGAGAGAGAGAGAGAGAGAGAGAAGAAAAATGTGAAGAGGAAGGTGGAGGTGGGTCAAAGAAGGAGAAACGGATGAGGCGAATGAGGAGTGATGAGAATTGTGACGATGTCAGTGGCCGTCATTGCGCCTTGCGTCTGAGTCTAGATGAGTAGGTAGCTGTGGAAGGGACACGGGGAGAGGGGGAGTTGGCTCAAGGCATCAACTGATGTCACTGCAGTGCCTCTGACCTGGAATTCCTTGGTTAGAGTCCCGACGGCAGCAGAATTTTCGACAATGGTTACATAGTTAGGTCGAATTCAGTTGCAGTCGGGAGGGGAATTCTAGCAGCCGGCTGCTCTTATCGTTAGTTTTCCGTGGTTTCTCTGATCAATACCAGGCGAATAACGGAGCAGTACTCTAACAAACGGGCCATGGATCACACGCGATTTTTCCTTCCCGTTCCTTGTCATGCCCAGCCCTTTACTTACACACACGCTTACATGCACTACAGTACACCAGTCAGGAGACCGGACGGGAGCTGAGAGCTTGCCCGGCTGGGGCGGCGCCCTACTAGTGAGATATACCTGGTACGGAAAACCCCGCTAACCGACTGTAGGTCAGCGCTGTATGTCGTCAGCTAGCGGGGCAAAACCACTGTCACATCACGACAAAACATGGACTACAATTACAGTACTAATAACCTGAGCAGTTGACGCGCCTGGAATCGCTAGTAATTAATCAATCTTTCAATGAATCAATCAAGCTGAGCGCAGGTGGGTTGACAGCTGTGGAAGAAACATATGGGACGGTGCCATGGCGGCCGCAGAATTGGTGTGGCAGCCGCAGAATTGGCGACACCATGGAGACGGCGCACGGTGTTTCGTTTGGCACATCTGGTTGGCCAAAATTAATATCTCGAAAACTACTGATTAGAGTTTTATGAAATTTTGCACACGCATTTGTACGAAGTAATTAAACATGTGTTTTAAATATATAATATGTATCTTTACATTTTCCTACAAAACTGTCAGAGTTTGAAATAGCATATGCAATAAAACAAGGAGTAATTGAATTAATAATTATACTGAGTGAAAAAATAACAAATAATTAACAGAATACTACTTTATGCATTTGTATAACTTTCTACAATGTTATTTGTTAGTATAATTAATATATAAATATAAATACTATCAGAATTGTTTAAACCAATTTCTCACTTGAGCTTTAATATTATACACTTTTGGCTTCGAACTTACTAGTAATTTTGAAATTGTTCAGAATCATAGGTGTGATCACATTCATCAGATAAAGATGGAGTAGCTAAAATTTTTTGCACTTCCTCTGATAAAAAATACACTTTTCTTTTTGGGCTTTTTCCCAGGCTGGAAATATACGGATCAAAGAATATTAACAACCTGTGTAGGCAGGAGGGAATTAATTTTGTTAGTGACATCTTTTTTAATGACAGATGTTTTCTTAGTGAACATGAATTAAAAAGTCTGCAGTAACATGAGAACGAAGGCGTGAGGTTTTGCCATAAAAATAACCTTTCTTCTACTATTCGGCTTTTCCGCATAGAATTGTAATGGTATCAGCGATATACTAAACAATCATCACTATGAACCAAGTCTGCAAAAGTTTGCTTGAAACGGCTCTGATCACTACTTCCATTACATCCTCACTTAGAAATTAAAATAAAATTATATTCCTGATCTGATAATTGCTGAATAATTTCGTTCTGCACAGTGCATATGCGATTGACAGTGTGATTAAAACGACATTGTTAAATTATTTCTGTGGAAGATTCTGTAATAGTGATACTATTTTCAAGGGGACGACATTTGATTTGCCCTGTTTTTGCTGGATAATAAGAGGAATAAATAATACAGTCGTCATCTTTCGCATTTGCACGCATTTCCTTGTATTGGTTCACAGAGAGTTTAAAATATCTATCATTATTGACAATGCTTCGCCTGCGGTCATTTGTCGAGGTTTTCTGTGAAGAAGAAATCAAGCTTTTTCATTTTTGTGGTCTGTTGTGAGGAGGCGGTACTTAGTTCCCAACGGTTGGTTGTATCTCTCTTGCCATGAGTACGTTAATTCGTTTGCGTAGGTAACGGTGTTTCATCCACATTTGTTCTCTCGGCTAGTTATTTTGCTTTTCTTCTCTTTGATCGCTCAATGCTTTCCCCAAAAGATTTGGTCGAGAGACCCAGACAACCTGACAGTACTTTCGTATGGAATGGCTAAATACACAATGTCCTAAATCAGTACATGGCCATCTAACCACTTTCTATGCGACATTACGAAGGACCCTTTATTTATGAAGCACTTTGTTGCGCACTATCTTTCACTTATTTTAGCACACACGACGCTGAATGTGTGTTTTATAGATTATGTTACTTCTGTTGAACACTCCTGAAGATCTTAACACACCATTATATTATTTTAATCCACATCTCTGTCTGTGCGCGAATCAGTTTCGCGCAATACTTCCCAGAGCGCATGCCTAGTGAGTGAACGCACTGTCACTGAAAATAGGTGATAATGATCAGATATGCACTTCTTTGCAAAAAGTGTGACAATAATATTGTAAAGAAACCTTTTTAGAATGCATGTATATTAATTTCAAAGCGGAGAAATGCGGAGCGAATTTTGTAGCTCAACATTTATTTTCAATTTTCGAATACACGCACATGTTTTAAAGTCGAACTTTGGGTACGAATTTCTAAGCCTACTTGCCTTTGAAAATTACGAAACAATTTCATATGAAAGAGCATACCTTTCTGACGATTTTACTTCCTGGAATTATAAAATATGCGTAAGGAGAACGCTACGAATAGAACTGAACTGCGTGCACTTCCGAACAGAACTTTGCGGCTCCGCGCCGGCTATCATTGGGACGTAACTTGACACCTCCCCTGAGGCCGAATCTTATGAATCAGCACCTTATAAACACCGAGGCCATGTGCCCTGGATATTTATCTAAAGAACGGATCAATAAGATCACCAAAAAGTGGAACTTCGAAAAATGGATTTTGGCCAGCTGGATGTCTCAAACGAAACACCGTGGCGCAAGCAGACCAGATGCCGAGGCTATGAGCACATGAGACGGGCGGAGGGGTAGAATGGCAGCGGTAGCGCAGGGCGGCAGCGCGGCGCCGCTCCCCCTCGAGGCGCGTCGCAGCCCGTGTGCCCTTGCAATGAGGGCTGCCGACGGCCACTGCCCTTTTGTGCGTCCCTGCTCGGCCCTCAGGTGCTCGCCCCCGCGCCCCGGCCGCCCCTGCTGCCCCTGCTGCCCCCTGCTGCCCCCAAGGCTCCTGGGCCGCCTCGCTGCCCCCGGCTGCTCCCCGCCGCCCCCGCCGCCCCCTGCCGCCCCTGCCGCTCCTGCTGCCCCTGCTGCCCCCGCCGCCCCGCCGCCCCCCGTCGCCCCTGCCGCTCCCTGCCGCCCCCGCCGCCCCCGCCGCCCCCTGCTGCCCCTGCTGCCCCGCCGTCCCGCCGCCCCTGCCGCGCCCGCCGCGCCCGCTGCCCCCGCCACCCCTGCCCCGCTGCCCCTGCCGCCCCGCCGCCCTCTGCCACCCCCGCTGCCCCCTGTTCGCCCCCGCTGCCCCCGCTGCCCCCGCCGCCCCCGCTGCCCCCCGCCGCCCCCGCCGCCCCCGCCGCCCCCGCCGCCCCCGCCGCCCCCCCGCCCCCCGCCCCCGCCGCCCCCGCCGCCCCCGCCGCCCCCGCCGCCCCGCCACCGCCCCCGCCGCCCCCGCCGCCCCGCCGCCCCCGCCGCCCCGCCGCCCCCGCCGCCCCCGCCGCCCCCGCCGCCCCCGCCGCCCCCGCCGCCCCCGCCGCCCCCGCCGCCCCCGCCGCCCCCGCCGCCCCCGCCGCCCCCGCCGCCCCCGCCGCCCCCGCCGCCCCCGCCGCCCCGCGGCCGCTGCCCGGCCGCTGGCCGGTGCTTCGCCCCAGGTCCTTGCGGCCCACCGCTCCTCCCCCTGCTTGTCCCGCGATGGGGATGTTAAGGCCGCCCGCTAGTTATGCTTTGTGCTCCACCGCTAAGACTCCATGTTGTCTTCGGATTTTGTTAACTAGTTTCTCGTGCAACATAATTCTTTATAATTGTTATTTTCTACTTGGGTATTTGACCTTCATATATTTTGTTTTTGATCTCTAACTGATAATATAACTGATAACTAAATAATAAATGACAAATATTGTAATAATGTTTTCGGCTAATTAATCCTACAAGTGTATGAATTGATAAAACAAATAATATGCTTCACAACAATTAAAATCACATTTCACTATTTTTTAAACTATTTGGTTCAGAAAAAAATTTGTCGTTAAAAATAAAAACTTCAATATATAAGATTCTTTCTTAAGTTTCTTCTCTAACGTGTATAACCAAATTTATTCGAATTTGATAGGATATCAATAACTTTAAGCACTTCCTATGTCTATAAATACTTTCTTATTAAATTGTATTAAATCCTGGCCTTTATTATATTAAGGTCATTTCTCGAATGTATATATCAAAACAGGAAATGGTTTTATTTTCTTAATGATTTTTACTGTAATCTAACATTGCCCTGGTGCTGAAGGATGTTAAATAAGTGAAGCTCCATACGTGCGCCTACCTCCATTTATGTTGTCTTAACATTATGGAAACACTATGTTCATGTAATCTCATCCATGGCTCAGTTACGAGAAGTGTTGAGTACCTGTTTTCAAACGATGCTAGCCACAATACATGTTGCCAAGTACAAGATCTCTTTGTCTACAGACTTCATCCTCCCCATTAAAATTAGCTAAAGATACGTGATTACGAACACAAAATATTTTATATTTGACTAATAAACTCACGGCAAACATGATGCCTGTAGGTTTAACCTTTTTTAATACTTTATAATATTAGAAATAATATTTTATGTTTAGAGTTTATTTACATGTTTTTTGTAATCTATACTTAGCGTAAAACTTAAGTTAAAAAAATACCGTGTTCATTTACATGATGTTGATGGCCTGTACCTGCCAACTGACGCAATGGAAGTAAGTTTGAATCACGCCGTTGTCTGACCACGAAGAAAAGAAACTTTTAGAAAAATTCTTGAGAGTGATGTGAAAATGTTTAATCCCCATTGGGCGAGAGAAAAACGCCATAGACAGAGACTTGAATGGCGTCGTCTTCCACGAACAGGAAGCGTTGCAAGCAGTCCGAACATTTTTGAATAGATGGCTGCCAGCTCCCTCGTTACGATTGTTATGTTAGCACGTTCGTAGCAAATATTCGTAGACTAGAAGTTCAAATAAAAAATAAAAATCAAAGAAATAAATAGTATATGCAATAATTATTTCTTCTAGTACATGTCAAGGTTTTTAAGGAGATATATTAACTCTTTATTACTATTCAAAAGAATAGTAATAAAGAGTTAATATATCTCCTTAAAAACCTTGACATGTAATTAAGGAGTACAATTTACGTAGACTTGTAGAAATATGATTTTCCCATATTTACTGTCAAGTATGATGAGGGAGAAGTAATTAATGAGATATGTTACAGCAAAACTATTTTTTTAACAAAACCTATACTAAAAGATCTTTAAACTAATGCAAGGAAGTTATTAAAATTATAGGAAATTGTGTTTTTCTTGCCGTGAGTACTGAATCTTTATTCAGTACGCAGAATTTTGGGTTTTTCATACTGTTGCCGGATAATATTTGTTTTATCTCCAGGTATGATTTTATTGCTATCGAATTAAATGTCCAGTTATTTCATAATCTTTCTGGATTGTAGTTTCTTCCAGATGTTGGACACAAGTCAAAAAAGCCCAATCCATTTTTAAAAATTTCATTTATTTCTGTTTGGCATACATTTTCTTTCAGAGACTTCCAAATGTCAGTAGTTATTTTCTTATTTTAAGAGTAAAGATCATTGTACTTTACACTATTTTTATAACAGTTTTTTAATATTAAAAAAATAAGTTTATTTTATTGAATTTTAATTAAAAATATTTTGGTTTAAGTCGGGATTACAATTGAATTACATTTGAGGGAAGAAAAGTAAAAAAACACAGTGATCCGGAATCCCATGTATACTTATGAGATGCTCGCAATTTCTTAAAATATTAATGCTATTCACAAACAAAGAAGTAGGGCTGATATTTTGTGTAAACCTGGTTTATCCTCAAAGACATCAATCACAAAACAACACGTTCTAAAATTAGCTCTTATTCTATGGATACACAGTACCGTCTAATTACGAATATATGAAATTCTGGGCAACAGTTTATTTGAGCTTGTGGATATATTTCATTTCGAACTACCTCAACTAAGTAAATGCACACGTGCTTTAATGCTGAGCTTTACATCCAGAAACTAACTCTTGGGGAAACTGTTCAAAGCTTGAACACGCCCCTTCATTGCAAGTAAACACTGCTCGCATTTAAACAATATTAGAATACACCGTTATTTGCGAACAACGGTGTATGAGAAATTAACCAATTTCACTAGTTCCGGTCAGCGCCGCTGGGCGCTAGATATCCCTTGTCTTCCATTGTTTTCAACCTGTGAGTTTGTTGCCACCGCCACCGCGTAAGTCACGTTGACCGACGCAAGCAGCAACAGTTGTTTTACACACCGATAATTAACGCTCTCCCGATCGCTCACGTGCAGCAAATATTGATTAACGCGCCCCGCACGTGGATTACGATAATCGCCGGCCCACGTGTTTGGCGGCGGTTGCGGCGACGGCCTGGGCGATCGCGGTGGGCAACTGGGGAGGGGGGAGGTGAGGCGGTCCGCTGGGCAACACAGTGCTTCGCTCTGTAACGATTTGGGCCAAATCTGTGAGGAGCACCAGTCAGTAATAGGAGACGAATTATTTACCCGTATGCGCGTGGCATATTATTTATATGCGCCTAGCATATTATCGAAGGTAATTCCACGAGTGGTTTGGAAATTGTCGGTAAATCCCCGACTCGCGAAGCGAGGAGGGGATTTATATAATTTCCAAACCACGAGTGAAATTTACTAGGACTATTTCACGAATGAAATTTCATAAATATAATGTACTATTAATAATTAACATAGTTTTATTCAAATATTTTTACATCGAACAGAAATATATACATAAGGGCAATCATAAACAACAAAATAAACATAAGACAAACTAAGAGCGAAATTACTTGAAAACACAGTTATTGAATACACAATCTTTAAAGTTTAAATTCGAAGGAAACGTGTTTTGTTCGCTTATTTTTAAGGAAGATGTTCAATTTGAAGCGCTACTCTGTCTTAATTTATTAATAATTGAAGAATGGTGTTCCTCATTCATTTGGAGATATGTCTTGAGTGACGATTACATAACCTCTATCTGTAGACAGAACAAGACGCAAAATTTATCACATCCTAGGGGGTGATAATCAGTAACTGATAAATATGCATGGTAAAGTGGTCTCTAATTGGCTGGTAGGGTCCCAGTTCTTGCACGCTATTGGCTGAAATTTCATGAGTGGTATAGTCGTACTAATTGTTAGGGTTACGTAAACTTATAATAATTAACCCCCCTCAGGCGTATACGACGGCATATGCTGTTCATGCTTGTGAATGCAGGGCTACTTGACACATTACGTTAAGTGATCGCTAGCTAGCAATTTGGTGTAGTATCTCACCTTCTTGTATACCGTTCTTCACATCAGCTGTTGATTTTTTATGAACGATATTGTTGTTGCAGGCGTAGATTTTTCACATCATCAGCTGTTGATTTTTTATGAACGATATTGTTGTTGCAGGCGTAGATTTTTCTGTGGTAGTACTACAATGGCGGAATTGACAAATTAAAATATCCAGACTAAAACCGGAAACTAGAAGTTTCTCTAAGGAAGTGAGTAGTGTGATATAACAACAATAGCAGAAAAACATATTGTTGCAAGATTTGCCATGGAAACCCACCTTTTTTAATTATTCCTTGTTTTCAAGTACACCGCTCTCAGAAAGACATGATTTGTTTATTTTTTAGGTTAATGTGCATGTTATTTGTGATCATATGCAATAAACTGAATGAAAGAACATTCTTTTCTCTAGATATCCTGATTTTTTTCAGACATTTTCCTTCAATAGTTTAGGAGATATATAATTTTAATCTAGATGAAAATTGAATTGTAACCTCTACAAATTTAAGCCATGCTGCAGCAGCTGACGGCGGGCGGCGAAGTCACACCTGAAGGATTAAATTGCAACTTATAAGTAACGAATATTTTAGAGATGTCTTGCAGAACTTTCTCTGTCAGACACCTTGAATCGCGATTCAAAGTAAATCATTTTTCAGGCATAACACACTTTTAATCAGACAATTTGATCTTATTTGCGAAAAAGTCAATAATGGCTGTAATAAACCCTAAATATATATCTTAATATAGGTTTCTCGCGATTCTATATCTATAATACTTATAATTCTATTCGTGTTTACATACTTCATCTTTTGCATCCAAAAATTAAAAATTTTCTTCAACATTCATAACGTATACTCAGTATGTTGTAAACAGCACAATGTACAGCATTTCAATTTGCATGATGGTTTCTATTTTGCACTAAGATAGTCATATTTTATATATTTTGCTTAACTTAAAAATACTGATATTTTTCATGTATTATTAACGTTTTGAACCCCTTATTGTTTGATAAAAATGATCCTATAGAACTATCACGGAAAAACAAAATTATAACTGCTAATATGTACATTTTAAAGGACAAATTTGAAGCCGTTTATAAGACATTTTTTGAGTATTTTCGAAAACGCACCTTCTTCAGCACGCTCATACTCTATTTTTCTAACTCCCAGAAATATAGTCAAAGAGCAACTATTTGGAGTTACAGGTGCAGTAAGCTATGAAATACACCTCTAATGCAAATATTACAGTGCGTGAGATTCGAAAAAAATGTGTGGTTTATGAAAATTGAAAAGTTTTAATCTAAGTAACACATACAGTAACGCAATGTGTTTCAGCCATACAGCAAATTGAACTGTTTTTGAAAATATATTATTTATATTATTTGAGGAAAATTGTCATGATTTTGTAGAAAATAACACCAAAATTGTTAAAGCATGAAATGTTTTAAAGAGCTAAAATTGAAAAAATAATACATTAATTAGGAAATATAGCTTCAATAATGCAGATATGCGCCTATTTTGATGCAGGAAAACTATACGCACGGAAGGGATGTATTAAAATGTATGTAATGTATGTAATAAATGTTAAAATGTATAAAATGTATGTAATAAAAGGCATTCGTGCTGCAAGCAGTCAGTATGTTTTAACACACTTGTGGCTGAGATATTGAAATTTTGGCGGAAGGTCTGCGGATCCCTTTACCTCAACAAAATTTTCTTCATAAACATTTTCCCGCCCGTCTGTGGACAATACTAGAATGTACTACGAATATATATTTGTCATTGTAGGGTCGGATTCATCCGACATTTTATAGATTCCTTTGTTCCCATGCCTGGTACGTGTTTTTGTTATCCGCACCTGGGGATGGATGGTTGTTTTACTATCTGATTTTGAGCTGGTTGTCTTCTAACATCTCATATTAAGTAAGAACTTCGACACAGTTGTAATCATTTATTTTTCTTAATTTACCTTTAATGAGAACTTTTCATCCTAGAATCAGTTGATGACCAAGGCAAGCCACCACTGTGCTCATCAACTCAGAAAAGAGGGGATTATAAAAACGTAAGATTCCTCCCTCGCGTGAGTGAACAAATTTAACATTCGTTATCTTCAAACTTGGTGCCATCATTATCGTTTAGAAAAGAATCATTAAGACCGTGTTCAACGATAAAGGTAAAAGGCCACTCGTATTGCGTTTAACATATGTTCAGTTTTCATTACGCAATTTTCTTTTAAATATTACTTAATTTTCAGAAAATAATAAAAATATGTCTTTTTTCTGTGCTTCTCTGTCTATTACTAGAATATACTATTTTGTTGTCTTACATTGAAATACCGTGCATGATAATTGCTGCATTCATTTTGGTAATATGAGTTTGCTAAAAAAAATTAATATTTTTTTCTCTTCAGAGAAACGTGTTTGCTTCTCTCTACAGAGCAATTTCAAAAATGTAAGATAATTGTCAAATCTAATTTACCTAATTATTATAGTTATGTGATTTTTATACGTGGTTAAGTGTGGACGTGATTTAATGCTACAGACGTAATTTCATCTTAGACAAAATACCAAAGACAGGCTTCCCTACAGTTCAGTCACTGAAGGAAAGTTCTGACTGTACTTTGAACAGTCTGAGTTGTCACAAATTAAAAAACTCTCATAAACGTACCTGAAGAGTTTCTGTATTTACAAAATGGCAGTTGTTGAACATTACTCGATGTAGTATGTCAATGTTGAGGTCTGGGCAATTTAACACCCTTTCAATTAAATAAAAACAATGCAAACTGTAAAAATTGTATTGTAGAAAGCTAAGGACAAACTTTATCAAAGAACCAAACTCAAACAATGAAACATAATTGTTTTTAAATGTTTTCTGAAAAAATGTCATGGCAAGTTTCCTCGTCCCATAGGTACTACGACTGAGGTCATGATTCACTGATATTTAGAAAGTTAACTTGCATTCACTGCAACACATTATGTATTTAGTTCAAAATTGTGATAACGTCAATACGCAATGTTCAGATCATTTTCTATCTCTGTTAATCCCTTGTGACCTGCAGCAGCAAAAATTCTGATGAACAAAACCACACAAAACAAATATCAAAAAAGTAGCACGCTCAGTGCTCAAGAACAACAAATAAATTTCTCTGGAATAGCGCTGTAACAAATTATGTTATCGCGGTATTCATTAAGTGTGTTAATGTTAAAACATTTAGAGTAGTTCATGGGTACCTAATAAAAGAGTTTTTTACATACCAAGAATATCAAAAAAGTTGCTCCTCACCTCATTACATTCACTCAACACTGAATATCAAAAATTGAATGACTGGTGACCTATTCTTTGGAGACTTGCTGTCGTCTGACTTTCGACACATTAATGTCAAAAGAAATGACACTCTGAGTATGGAAATTCAGTCTGTACGTGCATTACGAGAATAGTCGAAATTTCACAATAAAATATTTGTATTTTTAGTCAAATTCGAAACTGTTTCATTGTTTTTGAATTTTCCTCGAGTATCTAATGAAACCATAGATACCGATCACATGCCCAGAGACTGCATGCATTATTCATTCTATTACATCGGTTAATGATTCAGTTGAATTTTAAGGTAGTTTTGGTTTGTTGCTCCGCACTCCAAATGCAAACAAGGAAGATATAAGTTTTCTTTTATAAATGATATTCAGGTTACACCAAATGTTTCCTGCAAAATGGGTGTTGAGACTAAATCATACTCCGTATTTGATTGACATTCATAAGAGAGTTTCTTGGTCGATTGATTGCGAGAGTATTTTATTTGGCGATGTAATAAGTAACTGAGAAACACGATTTTACCATTAGACAGGCGGTGTTCTCTAAATTATCAGAGTGACCATAGTTATGGACGGGAGAGGATAAATGAAAATGGCTGGTGAAATGGTGAATGACCAACGTAAATGCACTAAGCACAGGAATGAAACATGTGTGGGATAACCTCGCGGAGCGTCAACTTAAATGCATTTGCCCAATAAATCCAGTTAGTCGTGGTCATGTCTGAGAGTAAATGTTCTGTTCTCTTCATTATGGGATGGCTGAATTATTGTAATTCAAAACTTCCCCTCATTCGTATCTTGTTGGAAAATGTCCCAACAAAGAAATTATATCAGAAGTAATTGAAAAAACAATTGAAAATATACTTTCAAAAGGAGTGATAATTTTGTCGTGAAATCTACTTCAAACTCTCGTGTAACATGTTTTTTCATAGTCCATCGTAACAAAACTCCCAAAAACGTTACCATTCTCTTATACCGTAGTATACATTGTTATTTGTGGTATTTTCAACTTACTACGTAACTTCATGAATTAACTGTTTTTAATATGATAAAAAACCAAAATTATCAGCCGGGTATTAAAGAAATGATGAAAGAAAGGAAGTGTAAACAATATAACTGATTAGATAAAGAAAAAATATTTACGAAAAATAGATAAAGCAACGTATTGTCTGTAGAAGTAGTACTTTAGAAATATCCATTTTAATGATTCAGATTCGACGACGGCAAACACCATCGACGATCGCAATGGGTTGTTCTTCCTTGTACCTCGGTTAGTTCTCCACTGGGCCACGACTTGAGCTGAGACGGTCGAGTGTAGACGCGCCGGGGCCAAGGGGGTGGGGTGAGAGGGGGAGAGGGGTGTGGCGCCGTGGGGCGCGCGTAAATTGAGTTTGGGCGCAGTGCAGCGCGTAGGGAGCCCAATTCAATTCGGCGCTATGAATATGCGCAGCGAACTTGAAGCCGTGGGACTAATCGACAGTGTTTTGTTGAACACTGACCAGACACACGGCGCCCCCGGATTGCGAATCGCTCAGAGGGCGGGTAAGGGGGCTGGAGGAGGAGGCGGAGGGGGAGACGAAGGGAGAGGCGGAGGCGAAGGAGGAGGCGGAGGCGAAGGAGGAGGGGGAGGCGAAGGAGGAGGCGGAGGCGGACGAGGTGGACGACGCGGAGAAGGTGGAGATGGAGGAGGAGGAGGAGAAAACGGAAGCCTAGGAGGATGTGGAGGCGGAGGTGGATGGTTGATTGTCAGTGATTCGGGGCGCGTCAATTACTAAGGTCATTATTCCCGAAAGTGTAGTGTATGTTTTTCATCGTGTGGTGGCGATGTTCTTCCCCCTCTGGATGGTGAGATCCGGCGCCGACCTATCGCGTCGACTAGCAGGGTTTTCTCCAACCAGGAATCTCCCACCAGCAGGGTGCCGCCCCACCCGGGACAAGCTCTAAACTGTTGACCCGGCACGTGTGGAAGTGTAGTGCATGTTAGTGTGTGCTTAAGGGGAGAGGATAGGACAAGGAAGGCGTAGGAAAGATCGTGCGCGGTCAATGGTCCGTTTGTTAGGTACTGCTCCGGCATTCGCCTGGTCTTGATCGGAGAAACCACAGAAAACTACTGATCAGAACAGCCGGACTCTAGAATTCTCCTCCAAGCAGCAGAATTCGATCTAGCTGACAAGTTAGACTTGCCATTGTCGGGACTCAAACCTAGGACTTCCCAATCAGAGGCTGAGGCTGAGGTGGAGGCGGAGTGGAAGCTGAGGTGGAGGCGGAGGCGTAAAGCTAGGAAAGCGTAAAGCGAGGGAAGTGTAAAGCGAGAAAGGCGTAAAGCGAGGAAGGCGTAAAGCGAAGAAGGCGTAAAGCGAGAAAGGCGTAAAGCGAGAGAGGCGTAAAGCGAGAGAGGCGTAAAGCGAGAGAGGCGTAAAGCGAGAAAGGCGTAAAGCGAGAGAGGCGTAAAGCGAGAGAGGCGTAAAGCGAGAGAGGCGTAAAGCGAGAGAGGCGTAAAGCGAGAAAGGCGTAAAGCGAGAAAGGCGTAAAGCGAGGAAGGCGTAAAGCGAAGAAGGCGTAAAGCGAGAAAGGCGTAAAGCGAGGAAGGCGTAAAGCGAAGAAGGCGTAAAGCGAGAAAGGCGTAAAGCGAGAGAGGCGTAAAGCGAGAGAGGCGTAAAGCGAGAGAGGCGTAAAGCGAGAAAGGCGTAAAGCGAGAAAGGCGTAAAGCGAGAGAGGCGTAAAGCTAGGAAAGCGTAAAGCGAGAGAGGCGTAAAGCGAGAAAGGCGTAAAGCGAGAAAGGCGTAAAGCGAGAGAGGCGTAAAGCTAGGAAAGCGTAAAGCGAAGAAGGCGTAAAGCGAGAGAGGCGTAAAGCGAGAGAGGCGTAAAGCGAGAGAGGCGTAAAGCGAGAGAGGCGTAAAGCGAGAGAGGCGTAAAGCGAGAGAGGCGTAAAGCGAGAAAGGCGTAAAGCGAGAAAGGCGTAAAGCGAGAGAGGCGTAAAGCTAGGAAAGCGTAAAGCGAGAGAGGCGTAAAGCGAGAAAGGCGTAAAGCGAGAAAGGCGTAAAGCGAGAGAGGCGTAAAGCGAGAGAGGCGTAAAGCTAGGAAAGCGTAAAGCGAAGAAGGCGTAAAGCGAGAGAGGCGTAAAGCGAGAGAGACGTAAAGCTAGGAAAGCGTAAAGCGAAGAAGGCGTAAAGCGAGAGAGGCGTAAAGCGAGAGAGGCGTAAAGCGAGAGAGGCGTAAAGCGAATAAAGCAAGGAAAGCGTAAAGACACTAAAGAGAAATCGATGAACAACGAGTATTAGAAGTGGGCTCTCCCGGGCAGGGAGCGGTAAACTGAACAGGAGAAGCGTATGTCAAGAGGTGACGGCCAGTGGCAGTGGTAAAGGGAAACGGCAGCCTCCCATCCCGGACGGCCGCGCGTTGAATAACCGGAGGACAACTCTTTTGAGAGTTCTTTGCGGAGGCGTTTATCAGGCTCCGTGGCCCACGAGCCGCGGGGCCGGGCTGCGGGAGGGGAGTAATTGATGGCGGGGGCAAGGGGGCGGGGAGTAATGCGAAAGAAAGGGCCCTCTGTCCGTTGATTGGCGTCGTCCGCCGCTGTGCTTGCGGTTGCGCTGTGGGAAAGGACGGCCGCGATGCGGCGCCGGGGCTCCATTCTAAACTGGGCGCTCCGTTAGTGGCTCGCGAGGCAATGAAACATGCGCAGTTAAAGTAATTGTCTGGGTATTGTCCAGTCATTGGATTTGCGGAAAACCGCTGTAAAAAAATATTTTATGCAGGAAAATAGCATTTTAGACAAACATAATTGTGTCGCTACGCTAATATGATTGCTAAATGTTTGCGTGTTATTATTTACTTTTGTGTGGAAAAAGAAATGAAGAAAACCTAGTTTTTGTATTCCAACCATCCTTAGTAATGACAATATGGTTCACTATGTTCTACAGTGAAAATATTCAATTTAAAATTTGAAAGACCTATGTATAATGTTTATATTTTTTGTACTATACTTCGTCAGAGTTAAGCAATATTCATATTCATTACTATTTCTTAGATGAAATATATTTTGTAATAAAATGAAAATTTCATTTTGAAATGTTAATTATTGAATTGAGGATTCCATTAATATATGTATAGATATAACTTAAAAATTGGAAAATGCTTCAAAATATAGATTAAATCTGTTGTTTTCCTTTAAAAATTTCCATGACACATACTTTTCTCTTAGGGTTTGTATATTTTCTCTCTTTTCATGAATTTTTAATATTAAGGCTATCAGATCAGAAATTTATAAAAAGGGATGCAATTAATATATAAAAATGATTCGACTATTATAGAATATTACGATGATTTTTTATTTGTGCATAAGTTTTTTAAATGATTTATAACTTTTAATTTTCGTTATTATTGATTATATCATATTACTCTCTTGGTTAGTCATAGTATTGACTATTGTAAATATTAATTCAGTTGGACGGTGTAATTAGCAGGTGTGTACAAAAAGAACCATTTTGCTGTAATAAAGTGGAAGAAGGTACATGAATAATCGTGTCGTATATTAACAATAGAAATGTCTTCTACTGATGTTTCTTTGTCAACGCTAATAGTAATTGCAGAGCTCATCAGCGACTAACAAATTACTGCTGATAAAGAATGGCAAGACTTCGGCATTAGCGGAGCAAAACTCCTGTCGTCCGGGACAACTTTTTCCTGTGTACTACACCGCCTCCACACTAGATAAATGGCACAAAGAAACTATCCTACAAAAGAAACCATCAAAGCAGCACCAACACAAGCCCGCACACTGTCCCAACAGCGTCACGCAACCAACCGTCCGGCTACACAGGTATTTCATTGAGCGGGGAACGAGTCGGAGAAAAGAAATAAAAAGGGGATAAAAGCAGCTGGCGAACATTTAGAAACTTATCAGCAGCCTGCTGAGGGCGCGTTGCCCGTGTAACAGCCCCGCCCCCTCTCTCCCTCTCTGTTTCTCCCCCCTCCGGCTCGTCGCTGGCGGGGCGTGTTTGGCAAACACCGTAGGCCGAAAGGCCAACCCGTTTGTCAAACGCCCGCGCGCGGGGCGAGAGGGGCGGTGCGACGAGCCTTTTCTGAAACGATCAAGCGAGCGTCGGGGAATTCCCGAACGAGAGCGGCAGAGAAGAGGGGGCGGGGCGGGGGCGGGAAGGGCGCGGGGTGTGGGTGGAGCGGGGGCCAGGGTGGTGGCAGGGCGGGGCGGGGGTGGAACGGGAGCGGGAAAGGGGGCGGCATGGGGCATGGTGGGGTCGGGCGGGCGGGGAAGGGCGGGGCGGGGGCGGGGCGGGGCCGGGGGCGGGAGGGGACATGGCGGGCAAGGGGCGGGGTGGGGGCTGGGGTTGGGGGCGTGGGTGGGAGGTTCTCAGAGCGAAAAGGGAGCGCCGCGCAGGAGACTAAACCGTTTACCGGCCCATCAGCGCGCGACGCGTACTGCTCCGAAACGAGCCAGGCGGCGCGCATAACAAAAAAGGCAAAGGAAGCGATGGATAAAATGTGTTAACTCTAAATGCCTAACAATTTGAAGGTAAGATGTGAGTTATCGATTGCTTACTTAGATGGAAATAGGCCACATTTATTGTTCAATTTGCTTTTCTGCATATCATTAAATGGCAAACATAATTATTTTCTGTTCATGAAATGAAACAACAGTGAAAGAAAAGCTGATTTTAGGTAGTGAAAATATTTTTTGAAATTAACTTTACGTATTATCAGCATTGGATTAAACATTCAATGTATCCGGACATTTTCATCAAATATAAAATGTTTTTACCAAAACTAAAAGATTTGTCGCATTGATATCCAAATGAAAGCAATTTATTGACAGAATCCTTAGGAACATTTGGTAGAAGATACAACGAAATAAATCACTCTCCCCTTCTCCCTCTCTCTCTCCGTCTCTGTGTATGTTGATGTCACAAAAAATAGTTTGAATATTGTCATTATTTTCCCAGTTATTTGGAGAACAACAACTTAATTTGATAAATTAGTTCACAAATTCTGTTTATTATGTTCACAAATTATGTTCACAATGTCTCTTATTAATTTCATAATGGCTAAACAATATTTTTTTTTAATTTTTCAGGTATGTACCCGTTAATTATAAGCAGACTCCATTTAAGGAAAATAAGAAGTAAGTACTTATTCTGTTCTCCGTCTTATTATTGAAATATTTAAGTTTTATTACTCCATTGCAATCTGTTATCGTAAATTCCTAAGACCCTTAAAATAACTTTAATTTGACAGCCATGGTTGTAATGAAAATATTTTTTTTGCAAACGTTAGAAGCAAAGTTTTAATTAATGTGTGAAAAAGTAACAAAAATTACACGAGTTTTCGACCGTCTCTGATTAGGTAACTCAGTCCATTCGTAATTCATCGTAGAAATGTAGTTTCATTCTTTTCTTTATTCCTACATTCCGTTACAATATTGTAGAATAACATGCCTTCAATGCCACTGTTACGAGGTTTTTATCTTTTTGTTCTTCCGAATATACAACTAAGGATTTTATTTTATTATATTTTATATTTTCGTCATTTAATTGTGTTTTGAACCCATATTATTCGCAATCTTCGGAGCATAACATTTTAAATCAGAGAAGATATGAAATGGTAAAAAGTATTCGCAAAACTCTTTTTGAACCTCCCCAAAAGTAATGAAAATACGAAACATTTAACTGAAAAATGTGTCGTGAGTAGGCAGTAAAAGATATTGTGAATCGGGACAAATCGAGAAGAAAAGTGGAGAAAGTTTGAGAAAGAAGTAACATTCTGAAATTACAATAAACTTAAAATGGTATGTTGAAACAAAATGGCTAGAGCGATCTGACGCATTCTTTATTTCACAAAGGGGTAAGCATTTACGTCCACATGAGTCCACTCTCCGTCATTAAGCGCGGTGAAGTGAAGTGACATGAAGTGAAGGGTGCGGGCGAAAAACAAGGATCTTTCGTCACCGGCTAGCGGGCAGGCAGCTGGCGATTACGTGGGGGAGCATATTTGAATATTAGAACAATGCCATTAATATCACACGGGTTCGCGGCCGGAATAACCCACCGCCAACGCAAGGGGGGCGGGGGGAAGTGGCGTGCTGGTAGAGAGCGCGTCGCACCGAAGGGAGGGGCCATGGAGAAGTTTCGGCGCCAGTTGGTAAGGGCAGATTACGCGTGAATTGAGAGTGATACGGAAGAGAGGGAGGTAGAGGGAAAGAGAAACCAGCGAGGGGGTGGGATGGAGAAAGATAGAACAAAAGTAAAAGTAGAAAAAGAAAGAAAGGTAGAGAAGGAAAGAAAGAAACGTAGAAGAGGAGAAAAAGAAAGGTAGAAAAGGAGAGAAAGATAGGTAGAAAGGAGAGAAAGATAGGTAGAAAGGAGAGAAAGATAGGTAGAAAGGAGAGAAAGATAGGTAGAAAGGAGAGAAAGATAGGTAGAAAGGAGAGAAAGATAGAAAGGAGAGAAAGATAGGTAGAAAAGAGAGAAAGATAGGTAGAAAGGAGAGAAAAATATGTAGAATGGAGAGAAATATAGGTAGAAAGGAGAGAAATATAGGTAGAAGAGGAGAGAAAGAAAGGTAGAAGAGGAGAGAAAAAAAGTCAGAGGAAAAAGAAAGGGAGAGGATTAAAACAGAGGTAATGAGAACATTGGATGCGGATTAAAATGAAAAGAAAGGAGAGGTCACAGGAAGATTTACAAAAGAAGCGACTTATGTAAGTTAAAATTATAGGAAATATTGTGTCGTAAAGTAAAGATAAATCAGATAGTATCATTCAGACACTACATAAAAACAGTAAATCATGACAAATTGCCTTACATTATCTTTGTCAACAACTGAAACCGTTTCAGTATAATTGAATAGTGCTTTTCTCTATGGTATTAAATACAACCGAAATACATTTTATAAAGATGATGATAGAGTGCCAAATTTGAATTAAAAAGTACAGAAACATCAAAACCGCTAGCAAAGATAATGGGACTTTATAAATGAAGTAAGGCGATAAAGTAATAGTAATACAATTTAGAAGTGAAGAAGTTACTTCTGGGAAACGCTGTCAGAAAAGGTACAGCCGGCGATGCAGGTCGGATTCGATACATTCTTTCATAACATCTTGTAATTACATTGCATACCCAATAAACGCTCTTCACATAGTAATCTGTTGTCTCGCCTCTCACGGATTCAAGTTCTTTGTATTAATAACAACAGCCAAAGATCACATGACCTTTATATACTTGTATTCTCATTATACTAGATTAATTCAAATCTTTATCATTTGTATTAGATTAATTCAAATCTATCAGATTTTGGGCTTTATTATGTGTTAAAAGAATGGACTAAACATAAGTAATATTACCCAAAATATTCGGTAAACCCTTCGTTGCACGACCTTCAGATGTCATCACTTACGCAGCTGCAAAACAGAAACATCAGCATCCTCACGTTATGTGTTTCAGCAGAGTGCCAAAAAAATTCGGATTCATTTCGCCTCGGTTTATGCCCCGATTTCAGCCCTGCCTCTGACCTCCCCCGCCCCCTGTCTAGAAACAGGACCACCCCCTTCGCGTTCTCTTCCACCTCCGCCCCTATCCTCTCCGACCGCGCCCCCGTCGCCACTCTCACTCTTGCACCATTTCGTCCCCTGTCAACTTCTGACTTCACCCTCGCCCGTTCCACCTATCCCTCCGTTGCCACACCGCGTATGACGACCAGTACCACATCTCATCTCCACTCCAGACTCCTCGCCTTGACCTCTCTCAAACCGAGAGAGGAGGCTCAGTGCATCAACTAATGTCACTGCAGTGCCTCTCGCCTGGAAGTTCTAGGTTCGAGACCCAATGGTGGCAGGATTTTTTTGCATTAACAAGATTGCTAAGTCTACATCACCTGATGTGTGGAGGAGAATTCATACGGCCAGCTGTTCTGATCGGTAGTTCTCCGTGGTTTCTCCGACCAACACCAGGTGAATGCCGGAGCAGTACCCTAACAAACAGGCCAGGGACCGCGCGCGATCTTTCTTTCCTCTTCATTGTCCTATTCTCATCCCTTACATACGCTTATACTAACATGAACTACACTTCCACGTACGCCGGGAGACCGGTCGGTAACTTCGAGTTTGTTCCGACTGGGGCGGTTCTCCGCTGGTGGGAGATACCTGGTTGATGGAAACCCCACTAGTCAACGGTAGGTCGGCGACGGATCTCACCATCCAGGGAGAGAAGATCATCACCACCTCCCAAGGAAAACAATCATGCACTACACTTACGGGACTAGTGACTTCAGTGGTTGACGCGCCCGGAATCACTAACAATCTATCAATTAATCAATAACACACTTATCACAACCACATCGAGGTCCACACCTCGTCCCCGCCCCAGCACCCTCGCCCCGACTTTTCTTATCCTCGCCTCACTTCGTCTCCACTCTGCTGTGCTCTCCGTCTCCTCCTCTCCAAGCCCCAACGTCGACCCCAGCCCCCGCCCCTCCTTCGCCCTCGCCCACGCACCCGTCCCCGCCACGCCCACGCAACCCGCCCAGGCCTCCGCCCACCCCCGTACCCACGCCCACGCCCCCGTCCTCACTCATGCCCACGCCCACGCCCACGCCCATCCTCACGTTGCCCCACGATAGCACACGTCTCCCCCACTGGAGCAGCAGCAGCAGCAGCCGGCCGGCGCAATTGATTCGTGTATTTTATTGGAGAGCTGTAAAATTTAACTGCTCGATGCCGCTGATGGAATTCATCACGATTATCTATCGCTGATTTATTAATAAAAGGTTGCGAGCATTTGACCCATCCCCGGCGACGAAGTTGCAACTGGGTGCTGTGGATTGCCTGCCGAGGATTTTACTATGTGATGTTTGGTCGTAATCTAACTCGTAGTTGTATTCATTGCATGGCAAATAATGTATTCGGTGGTACAACTGTAGTCTGTTTTTAATGTCACTTTCTGATACTTTATTCATAAACTATCAGGTATTTCTCGACGACTACCTTATCGTACGTTGTCAAGAAAAAGATTCTTAGCCTCATACCGACTCTATCATCATTGACTGCTTGCTCTGATTTAAGATCAAAACCCTCTCTCATTTTTTGACGGTTTTTGATTCTCATTCATTGAGAATACAGCCATTCCTTTTCATTTTGTTCTAACCGCATCAGAAATGTATATTTGATATTTACAAAATGCTACATTTGGTGAATACGTCTTTATGTGTGAGTATGTAGTTTTTCTCTGAGAGATTTGTCCAGACATAGATGTAAAAACCCTTAAGTCGTATTGTAAAATAATGATTTTTAAAATTATTAACTGTGAATCTAAGCATGAAATAATTAAATTATTTATCCAAAATTTGATTTCATCTGAGTAAACGACTTGCTTGAGCAGTGTCGTGAAATTAAAGACTAATTTCTCTAGTTTTACATTTATAAAAAGGTTGATATGATTAACTCTGTAACTATTAAAATTAATAATTTTTTACAGTTGATATTATTCAAAGTGAGTAAGGTCTCTAAACAAAGGGAAATTTACCAAAGTGTATTAATAAAGTCCAGAGATGTAAACATTTCAAAACTTTGGTACACTTTTTATAGGCTTGAAAAAACTTTCACATGTACAGTAAATTTATAAATACATAATTTTAATTTATTTTATTTCAATTTATTTTTCTTCGCTTCTGTATATCAGACGAAAGTATAGTTTGTCAAGTAAGAATACTTTTGAGTACTACGTACAAACTTAGTAAAACTAGCATTTCATGCAAATGGAATACCTGCTTCTTTTAAGGGTACAAATTATAGGTGATTATTGTTCTAAAATATTAACATCAGCGTTAACATTTATTTTAAAATCTGAGAAAGAAAACAATGTACCTTTACTCCTCAAATTGAGAATTGTTATTAAATTACCACGGATTAATTATTTTTATTTTATATTCATTTCAATTCATATTAAGTTTGAAAAATCTAATTATCATTTTATTAAGAAGGCACATGCTAAGAAAATATAAGTCGTCATTTTTTTTATTTCTTCTTTCTAGAATTATTTTTCATGCTATCAGATGTTGTTTTTTGTTATTGTTGTCTATAATCATTTTATTCTTGCATTCTAGATCAATATTAATTTGCTTTACTTTCAACCCGAAACAATTACCATTTCAACTGGAAAGTATCGCCCATTTAGTACGTGTTATGCAAACATTTAAAACATTAAATTGTTAGAATGTATTGAAAAGGTTTAAACATCTCTGCTACAATTGTTTCAATGAAAAAAGGAAAAGTTGCCCTATTGTCCAAAATAACCCTACATTTTCCTCTTCCACTTTAGCTTGGCTTATCTCATTCATTTTATCCCATTAAACTAGATAGCGTTTGACCTAAATAACGTGTAGTGGTATATCTTTTATCCACGTAGTTTGTTTGACTTACTTGTGTAAATAATTTCTGAAATTTATCATGTGTGTAGTAATTTTCCTATTCGTTTTAAATAATTTGTTATTTTGTTAATTGTTGTAATTGTTCTCAAAAAGCTCTGTAAAATTTGTTTCTAACATAACTGTATTTTTTAACTCAAATATTTCAAGTTTCCTCTTAGAGTTTTAAAAATTCTTTGCTCTCAATTGCTATTTTGAAATTGATTTTCTGTAAAAGGTCAATTTAAATTTGCATTATCGCTTTCCTATTGATATCGTTATATTTATTTTATTTCAGATAATGTTGAAACATTACTGATGATTGAAAAATGTCCCTGACTTGATTTTAATAAAACTCACTCTTAGATTTAAAAAAAGTAGAAATATTATTTTAATACGAACATCGTGTAAGATTATTTCTTTTACAATACCTTATAAATAGTTTGTAGAGAAGGAAGGGTTCAAAATTTACCAGTTGCAAACAAATACTATGAAAAAAAATAAAAAATGGATCACAGATATTTTATTCTTATTCTATTTCACTCTAGTGATAAAACTGTAGGCCTGAACGTATGCTTTTAGTTTGCAGTCTCATTTCATTACAATAAATATTCAGCTCTATATTCATATGTAGAATGTTTGAAACAGTAATCTGTATTTGAATACTTTGTGTTGAATATGGTGTTTCTGGAAGAAGTTTTCAAATGTGTAAAATGTGGTTGTTTTTAGGCATTGTGTAGAAATTGAACTGATAAACACATGTTGGAATCACCATGCTTGTCGTGTGTACATGCATTATCTATCTGTTGCCGCAGAATTGATTTTGATAAAACATTATATCTGGATTCATTAGAGCAATTCATGAGAGAGACTAATAACATCGCGATGTACTAAAGCAAATGGCAGACATGACCATTCAAAATGATCAAATTCGTCACACCAAAAATACTGCGGAAAATTCAAATTGGCATATCACAACATTCGCTCAATGGAACAAAATGTATTTTATCTACACAAATATCCACCATTGACATGTGGAAAACCTCTCGTGGTTCACAGCTATGAGTTTTGCAATATGCGATGAATGAATGCAAAAACGTTCAATATTGGAGGCAGGGTAAGGGATAATATTTCGCTCTGAAAATTGTATGGACCATTACAGCATTGCGTTCTCCAATATATATGGAAGAACTTTGATATTTTTCAATATTTTATTTCAATCTAAAATGGTTTTTATTTTGAGAATGAAATTTTACTTTACGTTGTTTCATCCCGTTCATTCTCAAGAACATTTCTTCTAGAATACTCTTCAGTTTCCATTTACTATTAGATTTTTATAGGCGAAATGAAATAGAGGAATTGCAAATGGAGATTTTTATTGCAAATTACTGAAATGTTTCGAAAATTCTCCTCTCTAACATCTGACTATGTATACCTTTGTATACAGGAAGGAGAGGAGTTATCATATTTTTTTACCCTCTCCTAGCTTTTTTAAAGGTGACAAAAATCACTTAGAGAGTAGGGTTGATGTTAGTGTAGGGTATTGTTCAGGTTAAGCTTGCGCTGATAGCCGAACATAATAACCAAGCTCCGTGAAGTCAAGGAAGTTTAAACCGGAAGCGGTAGCTCAGTGCATCAACTGATGTCACTGCAGCGTCTCTGACCGGGAAGTCCTAGGTTCGTGTCCTGACGGCAGTAGGATTTTAGGCACTAGCTTTTCAGCTAGATCGAGTTCAGTGGCGATCTCGACGAGAATTCTAGCGGCCGGCTGCTCTGATCGGTAGTTTTCCGTGCTTTCTCCGATCAACGCCAGGCGGATACCGTAGCAGTACTCTAACAAATGGGCCACGGACCGCGCGCGATCTGTCCTTCCTCTTCCTTATCCTATCCTCTCCCCTTACACATACAATTACACTGACATGCACTACACTACCACATATTCCGAGAGACCGGTTGGGAGCTTAGAGCTTGTCCCGGCTGTGGTGGTGCCTCGCTGGCGGGAGAGTCATGGTTAGGGGGAAACCCCACTAGCCGACGGTATGTCGGCGCCGGATCTCGAGTCCAGTGAGGGAAGATAACCACCGTCTCCTGAGAAAAAAAACATGCACTACACTAACAGGAAAATGACCAAAGCAGTTGACGCGCCCGGAAACAAGAAAAAATCAATCAATCAAGTTTATCAACTCGTGACTTCACGAGTTCCTAAATGGGTGACCAACTGGGAACCCGGAAAACTAATGCCGTTGAGGCCCATGATCAAAGGCAATGGATAACGTATGACTGACTTGTATTCACAGAATATTCCTCCACGTTCAACCCCAAGAAGGCTTGGGACGTTGATACGCAAGTTCCCCACGAATTCTGGAGAGTAAATTTCAAATTAAAATTTAAAAAATTAAACATATTAAAAATGTATCTGTATTTCATGAAGAAAACCCCGAAATGAAAACTTATCCAACTTAATTTGATTTTCTTAGACCATGGGCGTTCAAGTTTTCAAGTCAATAAACATGCCAAATTCCAGTCGGTACACTATCCGCATGCCCACAGCAACGCCTGCGCAGTGACGGGGCTTGTCAATGGCACGTCGCCACGTCATATGAAGGACGGCGTTCCGAAACGGAAGTGACAGCGCCTGGATTTGCGGCCTCAGAGCACGTGGGCTTCACTATTTCACAGCGCCGAACGAAGGACTGTAGTTCGGCCCTAATTGCCACATAAATTATTATTACCGTCGGTGGAATTATTCGTTTAAATTATGCAGGGTTCTGAATCATGCAAATACAGTTTAACTAATTGCTAGTAGCATTGGTCAAAACAATGTGGTCGCAAATTTGCGACAATTAATGTGCGCAAAAATACATATAGGAACGCGCGTTTGCGAATTCATAGCAAACAAATCGCGGGCCTTTCAGGTGCCGGTGAGGTTGTTGACGTTTTTACGTGGCAACGCCACAACGTCTGTTGCGACACACAGTGGTCTGAAGTTGGCCTAAACGTGGACATTTTGTAAACATCTCCGATTGTAAATTTACTAGAATATGATTTATAAGACAAAATTTGAATTCTGAGGATATGGTTTTCATGTTAAATCAGTGAAAAAAGGTGCCATTTTCCCAGTCCATCAAAAAAGCATTAAATGATCACCAATAAAGAGACATGTAGAGGTAGTTATTAAAGGATATATTTATTTATTTTATTTTAGTATTAATATACGCTACACAAATTAACAATTGTTATTAATTTTAAATTGATTGTAACTCTTTGAATTAAAACAGGTTGCACTTTTGTCGACTGTATATAACTTAATTTCAAGACACTATTAAATATCACATTCGAATTAAAAATATAAAATAAAACATTACAGACAATATTATGCAATTTTAAGAAGTGGCACATTTTATAGGAAAAAGAGTTTACAAAACCCACAGGGTATTTTCAATTCTAGAGTAGGAAAGCAAGTCGCGTTCAGGGAAAAGTGTAGCTTCTTTAATTAACTTATTCATTATTATTATTATTATTATTATTATTATTATTATTATTATTATTGTTGTTGTTGTTATTACTATTATTATTACTATCATTATTATCAGCAGCAGCATCAGAGATTGAACCATGTGGTTTGTTCCAGTCTCAAGTATTTTAAAGCAGAATTTAAAATTGATCTCTTCAACGTGTTCTCGGATGTCCCACATTCCTTCTACCTGCAAGTCTGTAGTTAAAAAGTTCTTTTGGAATACGGCAAACCTCCATTCTTCCAAGATTCAACTTATTTATTCGGTATCTTTCAATTTTATCAAGAAAGCTAGTTATGTTCATTTCGTATCTTACGTATATCGTCATTTGTATTCCGATCTTGTGAGATATTAATTTAAATTTTTCATTATTAATTTCCCCAATCACTTATTTAAATTTTGAAACGCTATTTTAAAGTGAAAATTTAAAAATAATATTTAATTTTAGAATATAGGAATTGCGCAGTTTTGGAATTTATATTTATTTACAAATAACTTTTTCATTTAAACTTCTTGCTTGGGCGTGTGATTGCGCGCGGTCCAGGCCATTGTGCGGCGTGGAGAAGGGGGCGGAGCGGGCGCGTGTTTGCCGAACGCTGCGGGCCACAAGGGGAGGCCTTGCACATCGACCCTGGTGGTTCCGCTGGCGCCCGCCAAAGCCTCGCCGCCCGCGACAAAATACTTGTTAGTGAAATTGCCCAGCTAGTGAAATACCCTTATACATATACATATTATATATATATATATATATATATATATATATATATATATATATATATATATAATGTAACACATCCACCTACCTACTTCACCTACTTTACCACACGTGGTGGGTCGTGATAGCATGAATGCTCGTGAAGCGAGCTTACAATTCTCAGGAAGCAGGATCTTTCGGGTATGAGAAAGGTCTGAACCCTTAACACAATGAATCAAATAAAATAATAATAATATGAACATATATTCAATGAGAAAATTTGCAGTGACGCAATTTCACAATAGGTTATTGCACTTTAAGTAGCTGGTCACTGAAAAATGAAACAAGAGAAAAAAACAAAACATACAGGCGTCACCTCGACTGCCTGAACACATTTTCATCAACTACAATTTAGGATTTAATTACTCCTTTCTGAGTTTTCCCCTACTAAATTATTTACTCTTTTGGCCTCTAGTTTTCTGTGCAAGGCTTCTTTTCAAATGAATTTGACACTTGTTTCAAAGAAACCCTTTCACAGGTGCTAGCCTTGGGCTTCGCACTCACTACAATACTGAACACAAAAAAATATACGTGGCATTCACGTTACTTAATTCAAACCCTTTTACATGTCACAAAAGCAATTACTTGAAACAATACAACAAAGTGATCTTTCTGGATAATATTAACTGTACAACATATAAAATTTCTGAATCATTTACGTAAAATTGTACAAGGTAGACTTCTTTAAATGAATCTACTGACACGTGCGGTAAATGGCCTGGAAACTGCCCTTCACACAGTTCGAAATACTTCTCCCTCCTATTTTAGACGTTTCATCCACTTTTAACACTGCCTTTACCTCACCATCTCTGCGTCGCTTGCCTGTAGGTAACCTTGGGGATTTTCTGCCGCTCGCCCCGCGTTGCCGCCTCGTCTCGCGTGCTGTGTTGCGACGAAAGCAGTCCCTTCCGCTCGAACGCCGCCAAGCCTCCAATTTCCACACCTTTCTCTCGTTCCGAAACCGTACTATCCCCGCTCTAGACCAAGTCCTTCTCGCCTACGCTTCTTTCTTCCTGGGGTCGTCCGTCTTCCACCGCTTTGTACACGTTCGTTCGCACTTCGAGCCTCGAAATTATTAATGTTGCAAGAGTTATGCTCACATGCTCGGCCGACCTACCACACTTTAGGCATGTGTGATCTCAGCGTGCAATGTGAGATGCTGGATTAAATTACTGTCCTTCTGCGCGAACTTTACAACTTTTGAAGTTATTCCGATGACCCTGAGATTTACCGCGCACCAACACGACAGCTTAAAGAGGTCTCCCCATCTGGATATCGCCGCTTCCAGGGGTCGACCCCTGGCCAAGCACTATGTTCTCGCTGGCCTTCCGTCGCTGGCGGTATAGCAATGCATGAAAATAAGTGTGAAAGGAGAGATGAAAGAATGACGATGAAGGGAAAAAACGCTGTTACCCGTTCGTTAAGTTACTGCTTCGGTTTTCAGATGATATTGTCGAATAAACGACGGAAATCTACCAAATTTTGTATCTACGTAGTGACCTATCTAGCAACATTCAAAAATCTGGAACAAATTCGGGACTGAAATTCGAACATCGGGACTCAAATTCTAGAACGTTCCTAGTAAGAGACGGTGCAATGACAAGTGTTGTTGTTGTACACCCCACAGACCGTTTTCAGGTCCGTTCTTTTCCTTGTCGAATCGAACGGCGTTTTATCAATTCGATGATACGACATTGTTGGTAGCTTATTTCGGCCATACTGGTGCAAAAATAATTTTTGAGGTACATTTTTACTAAAGGATTATTCTTAAATACGAGGGATCAATAGTATGTTAGTTACTCAGAGTAATATTTATTGTTGTTCTTAAGCGTTGAGAAACTCAGCATTTTTGTCTTCCATTGAAATTTGTTATTTGTCATTACGTTCTCTCTTGTAATAATCTGTAACGTTTCGTCCGTTCATTATATACATCTTTCATTATTCGTTATATTTTAAGGCAATCCTTTTTTTAGCAACTATTACATATTATAGAGTACAGGTTTTAATGCTAAATCACGCTATTAGAGTACATCCCCTCGGAAACATTTTTCCAAGTAAATTTATATTGCCAATTGTTTCTTATGGTGGGTATTTTTATGCATTTTCTCCAGTATATTTTCGACGTGCTAACTGGGATGGGTATTGCCTACAGCAATATGTGGAAAAGGAGTTATCGTATTTCCAAGTACCTGCGTAAATGTCGAGATTCCTGGAACTCCATCATTGCATCATGCTCCACACCTCACCATCTTCCGGTAATTGGTAAATAAGATTGTCCTTAACATTCACACGTTCCGATAATGTTTGATGGGTGCATTCGTGTAGAAATTTGAATGAGTAATGTGCATTTATACAGAATTCAAAAAGTTTCTGCCTGTAAAATGCGTGAGACTCAGCTGTAAATATTGATTTAGAGTGCCCGCATAGCTGTTAAATGCTCTCCAGGTTTACAAATTCTTTCGCAGAAGTCGAGGTGTTGAAGAAACACCTTCTTGGAAGCATTTGAAGTAATATTCTTCAGAAATTCACGTATTTCGTTTCTTGGAAACGAATGAAAGAATTTGCCATTTTGCCTCCATAGGCTCCATGTAGTATGTCTTTTTGGAGAGTTTCTTTTCCCACCTTTTTATTTTACTAGCATCTTTGCCCATATATTTTTCTAAGTATTCGTTATTTTAATTTCGATAAAATCGCTTTTCGTTACAAAATAAAGTGCTTTTCGTGAGTTTCTCTCGTTAATGTTAGTGACTTAAGCCTCAAATGACATTTATGACGAAAAAAGGGGATTGAGGGGACCGAATCACTGAGGGAATTTTCTTCAGCTCGTCAGCGGCAGATCTGTAAATGAAGACTACATGGGGCCGGACTACAAGTTGAAAAATCCTGAAACCGGATTTGCTAAGTCCCGTGAATGGAATAAAGTGTCTTTCATAATTGAAGTAAATAAGTTTCAGAACAATTGGATACGAAAATGAAGAAAGCACTCCCACAGTGCAAGAAACTCTGGAAAATGTTGAGACTCGCAAAGTTGTGAATTTAGAGAGTGGGAACAATGTAAAATAACATGTGAAGAAAAGATACAGGTATTGGTCAAGAATCCGTAGTGATGGGATATTATTTTCACTCGCTACCTCTGAAATAATAAATCCAGATACCAGAAAAAATATATAGCATATTTTTGCTTTATCGGGGATGGTGAACCTTTGATATAGTGAACCAAAAATTATAGCCCCTAAGGTTCAGTATAATCAGTTGACTGTTAATTGTAGTAATTTATTTTGCACCTTCTTTTCATTGTATCGGCTTCATATTGTCACTCCTCAATACTTGTACATGTATGTCGAAACTTCTCTCATTCTGATCCCACCACTCCTGCTTTCCTTCGCACTCAGTCCTGCTTTCTTCCCAACTCGAGCGCTCCCCGCAGTACATTATGCAGGGCTGTGGCTCCCTGGGCAGGCACCGCGCCGCGCTGTCGCCTTGCTCCTGGCATTAAAAACGCAATAAAGGCTGTCGGCGGCAACCAGCTCCGGCAGCAGTGACGGGTCGGGGACGGACCAGGCTGGACTTGTGGGTTGTCAGGGTTAGAGCGGAAATGGAATTGAGCGGTGCGAAGGGAGGGCGAAAGGGTCAGGTTCGGGGCGCCATGGGGTCAGATTGGGGGCGGAGCGGGGCGAAGCGGGAACGACTCAGGGGGCGACTCAGGCAACGACTCAGGCAACGACTCAGGCAACGACCAAGCCAACGACCAAGCCAACGACCAAGCCAACGACCAAGGTACCGACCAAGGCACCGACTCTTGGAACGACTCTTGGAACGACTCTTGGAACGACTCTTGGAACGACTCTTGGAACGACTCTTGGAACGACTCTTGGAACGACTCTTGGAACGACCCTTGGAACGACTCTTGGAACGACTCTTGGAACGACTCTTGGAACGACTCTTGGAACGACTCTTGGAACGACTCTTGGAACGACTCTTGGAACGACTCTTGGAACGACTCTTGGAACGACTCTTGGAACGACTCTTGGAACGACTCTTGGAACGACTCTTGGAACGACTCTTGGAACGACTCAGGGAACGGAGAGAGGAAGCCGTGGGAGCGGCACGGGGATGGCTTCGTGACAATTTGGGGATGGTACAGGACAGCGCGTGGGCGGTGCGAGGACGGCGCAGGGACGACTCAGGTGACGGCACATGAGCAGAGCAAGGGCGGCGCGAGAGTGGCTCTTGAAAAACGTAGGGTCGGTGCGGGCATGGCGCAGAAGCACAATGGGGCAACGCGGGGACGGAACGAGCACGGCGTGAGGACGGAGCTAGTGTGGCGCTTTAGCTCGAGGTCGGCGTGCAGACGATGCGAGGACGCCTGGGAGACGCCGCGAACATGGAGCGAGGGCGGTAAGGGGACGGCGTGGGGCACGGTTACCTCCGGTTCTGATGCTAATTTCCGGGGTCTTGCGGTTCAGGGCCTCCACCATCAGTGACTTAGCCAGCAGCACAAGCTTAGAAAGCTGCTGGAAACACTTCTGAAGGTCTTCTTGATGGCCTCGTACACGGGCTTTCCCCTCTGTCTCCAGAATCTACTTGCTTAGAGTAGATGTTTCTTCTTGAAACCTTCAAGGGAGATCTTTTTATTTATTACACGAAGTTTGTGGCACTAAATTACTCTGCAATGTCCGAAAAATGTCGTATCGAGACTGGCACGTCATCATTCACGTTCATAAAGGCTTCCTTCAATGCTATAATACAAAACATTATCGGCACCTGAGTTTCGGTAATACCTGGTCGTATTTGTAGAAGTTTATAGTAATTCGAAATTGCATACTCATTTGACTTAAAACGTAAATAAATGGAATAAACATAAAGTAATGTAACATTTGGGGTCATAATAGGAGTACAAAGATTTTAGAAAAATCTATTATATAAGAGATCAAACATAAGAGATTGGTGGTAGAACTTTAAATAACATCTCAGGAATAATGAGTCATTGCCAACTCCTTGGCGGTACAAATGGTCTCTAGAATCAAATAATGATTATACTAACTAAATAATTTAAAGACAATTTAATTTGAAGGCGTTTTAGGGTTATTTCATATTCGTTCACAAAAAGTGTCATTACAGATACTTCCTTAAGAAAAATATTTCAGAGATAAAACTTCCGTTACACGGTATTTTCTTCTTCTTTTATTTGTCAATGTCGTAAAATGTAAACCGTCAATTTAAATAGGTCTCTTGAAACCATTGTCTGGATCATTGATACTAGGATTCCCATCTTTTTCGTTCTTTCCAGTTCTATCATTACACCTAAAACAGTCATTGCCACTCTACAGATCAAAAGACTAAACGCCATCTGCTATTTGTTTATCCTTTAAGCAGTGCAGCCTTGACTAGTATCTCTATAATGCCTAAAAGCACGATGTGGAACATTACTTTTGTATGTGAAACCAAAATATTTCCGAACCCCCCACCTTATCCCTCCGTGCCGACAAATTTGTTTTCCTAGAGATTTAACCCAAACTATTATACTATAATACCTCGGACCACAAACATATTTTCTAAAATCACCAATACTTGGCGAAGAAGCTCTGAGCGGCACTCGCAAAACTAACTAGTTTCCGCAGGGCCTGCTCATTGACTGCCACCGCTGCTGTCTCCGCCGCCGCCACCGCTGTCATCGCCGTCGCCCCCACCGTGGCTACCGCCACCGCCACCGCCGCCACCACCATCACCACCACCACCACCACCTCCACCTCCACCTCCACCTCCACCTCCACCTCCACCTCCACCTCCACCTCCACCTCCACCTCCACCTCCACCTCCACCACCACCTTTCCCGCCCCGCCCCGGCCCCGCCCCGCCACCCCCCGAATCCTGCCCTGCCCTGCCCCTGCCCCTGCCCCTTCTTCCGGCCCCTGTCCCACCCCCGCCCCCGTCCCCGCCCCGCCTTCGCCCCGGCTCCGTCCCCGATCCCGCCCCCGCCCCCACCCTCGGCTCCGCCTCGGCCCGCCCCGGCACACGTCCAAGCCCACGCCCCGTCCCCGTCCCCTTCCTCGCCCCCTCCCCCGCCCCCTCCCCCGCCACTGCCCCGCCCATCTCCCTGCCACAACCCCCACACCTCCCCGCCACTAACACCCACCCTCCCCGCCAGTACCCCACCCCCTCCCGCCACTACCCCTACACCTCCCCCGCCACTACTTCTCCCCCACACCCTCCCACCACTACCCCCCCCCCCACTACCCCCACCCCTCCCCACCACTATCCCCCCTACCCGCCCCTTCCCCCGCCCCCCACTGTTCCCACCCCCGCCACAGCTCCCGCCCCCGCCACTACCACTGCCATCGCCACTGTCACAACCGCCACCGCCGTCGCCACCATCGCCACTCTCAAAGCGTTGCTTCGCGCGAGGGATTCAAGCAACGGGGGCAAAGCCTAAGCCTACTTAAAGTTCGGGGGCCGCCGATCTGCAATAGCCACAAGCGGGAAATATTAATGATCCGGAATAAACTCGCGAAAGCGTCGTCAATATTGTGCAAGGCCAGAGAGATACAGATAAATATGCGGCTTAGACGTTGCCGGCTTTCCGCCGCTTGCAGCGCTTGCGACGGCGGATGTTATATCGGATTTCACCCGTCTTACTTTTCTTCTCGGCGTAAGCAAATATTTTGAGGAGAGACGCGATCCTCTACCAGAGGCACATTTATAAGGGCATTAAGGAGGAGCGCTTGTTGTTCTTTCGGGGATCTGCGGAGAGAACGTGGCAGCGACCGTTGGCGGAGCTGCCAATCAGAGAACTTTGCGCGGCTGGCCCTGCCACTGAACGATTTTGTTTCATATGACCATCAAATTCGGGGATTTATGGATCTGCTGGAGGTTAATGTTGATTTCGTTTAGTTTGTTGGCTTTTAGGGGGTCATGTACTGGGACAATCATGTCATTGGGTCATGTATTGGGATAACAGGGGGTCATGTATTGGGACCTCAATGACAAGTTTTACAATTAAAAGGCTCTGGTGCAGATATAACATGCTACTTCAGGTTGAAACTGAAATTTGACTCAAACTTGTCGCATGTCAAGAGTACAACTCTCAAGAAACTATAAAATTATTTATCGCAGTACTCTTAATGCTTGTCGTACAAATTTAACACTATTTACAGAGGTACAATCTGAAAGATTGGAGGCCAATCAGTTGTGTCAAGTTGTGCCTAAATGTGACTTACGTTAATTGTTGAAGAGCGCTTTATATTACAAGCATTACAATATATATATATATATATATATATATATATATATATATATATATATATATATATATATATATATATATATATATTTCAGTTACAAATAGAAATGCAAAATGGACATGAAATGAGGCCTTTGTGAAGGATGGAATAGTTATAAGGATGAGAAGAAGAAACCAATGTAGGGGGGGGGGGAGTCTCAGCGAATTGTGTGAGGGTGAAAATAACTGAAATTAAAAAGGGTATGCTCTAATTTATTCAAACGTTACATAAACAAATTTGTGTATGTCTTTTGTGAGAACGATGAAGAAAGATAAAGAGGTTACAAGGTATGTGAAACCGTGAGAAGCAAACGTTTGATCCTAGAGTAGGCGTGTTAATTTGAAAGATTTCCAGAAGTTGAAAAATGTGATAGAGTAGAAGTAATTAATTTAAATATTTGAGGAAGACGCGTTTGAGAGTTATTATTCAATGAAATCAAGGTGCTGCATGCTGTTATTAAATTGATGTGAACGAACCCGGTGCACGTCGATCAAGCTGGGAGAACCGTAGTTCAGAGAGAATATGATGCTCTATACAATTGAGGAGCGGTTTTTCAAAACTTGATACATACAAAAGATAGTTTTTCCTAAAACGAATATTGAGAATACATTTATATCTGATTTTGCTAAAATATTGTAATTTTGAATGCTTAAAGCTAAAGTTTTCTATAGAATTTGTCGAGTTTTCATAAAACCCGATTTGAGGGATGATCAAATGTGTTTAAAAATGCTAAAACGATTTATGTCCTAAATTGATTTTTTTTACATTAATCGGGTTTTGAAAAAATGATTGGACTCTTACTTTGGCAACAGTTACGTAATATTACAATATTGCTACTTTGTGTTCTACTAACACTTCAACCATTACTGAAAAAATTTCTTACCAAAATGAATCAGAAGAGGTTGAAACATTATACACACACACACACACACACACACACACACACCAGAGATATCATTCTCACTGGCCCAAAAGTGAACATCGATCTGTGGAAGATGCGCTATCAATGCAACTTGAGGGAGCGAGTTAAGAACGAGATTTCATTCTTCGTGAGAAGGTAATGTGAGCGTGCAAGATATGAGGTTATCGCACAAGAGAGTAATTTTTTTTTTTATTTATTTACGTCAAAAAAAACAGTTAAAAACTGCGTATGACGGGCTATGGGGAAAAGTGAATTGTGTGCACATTTTCAAAATTCTGTGATCCCTACACTAAATCATATACTACTTAAGTTTTGAATTTTGAAAGGGAGAAAAAAACCCAAAAAAACTCCCATGTAATAAAATTTCGTAGCGTTGCCAAGCACTCGAAGACCTGATGATCGGGAGAGAGTCTGAATAAAATTGTGTTGAGTGAGATAATGATCTGTAATGTCTAAATTATCTGTTAAAAATCTACAACAAATGAGATTTGAATAAATTACATTGAAGAGCAGTTTTTTTTAGATTAATAGGGAATTAGAAGAATGCACATTTAATAAAATAGTTCTGAAGTTAAAATTTGACTAATTATTGCAATTCTTCTGCAATATCAAAGTGTTTCCTATACTCACAATACTACAATTTTACATTATTTATATTGTAATATTTCAGGGTTTTGTTTGATCTGGGAAATGGTGAAGACTCTGCCATCTTCGACCTGTGAACTACACACTGATTGATTAACACCTTTCTCGGCTTTTGAGAAAAGAGCTGCGTGAATCATATGCTAATAGGTTTCTCAATTCCCGATTGTTTACTGCAGGTAAAATAGTGTAGAATCCCACTGATTTGTGTCATCAGCTTAGTAATCAGGGTACTTGAATGAATACATAGAAATCTATATGGTAAAATTATATAGACTTGGTAAAATTCTATAGACTATTAATAAGAACAACTATTAATGGTTTCTCACACAAGTTCTGTAACCAATATAGGATCGAATTTACTATTTCTGTTGGAAAAAGTAGTGAATAACTTCTACAACAACAGTAACTGTTTTGTGTTGTCGCGCGCCTATTTCAAGTAGGGGATTTGAAAAATCTCTATTATCTAAGGTTTTAGCTTCCTCATTCCCTGGTGTCTCCGAATCCGATAAAGAAATGGTAGAAATATACGGAAATTTATTCAAATTGCATCTCTCTTGCCTACGACTGCTCTAAACCTCTTTTCTCAAACAAACGAATATGAAACACAGCGTTATTCCTACGCATTGACTTCATCGACCATCAATTATGCTCTCAAATTCAAGCGAAACGCTCGGATCGAATCATATTCCGCACGTCGTGGGTACTTTGAATTGTGGATGAATAATAAACGAATCATCTTACAATAAGTGATCATTCACAATATACTTGTACATACTACGTGCATTTGTTTAAATTTTGCCAACTTTCATGAAACGAATAGAACGAAAGCGTAGTAGTTGAAATTCCAAAACTCGATTCATCGCACATACTGTCGGTCGTGTTACATTACACAAACTTTTATTCTCATTTTTCGAACGAATACTGTACAAAGATTTGACAGTGTGTTTTCACTCAGTGTATTTGACTAGGTTAATTACTGCGCGTCTATGTTTCATATGAAACGAAATGGAATTAGACGATAAATAAAATGAGTTTAGAAATATGTGTGAAAATATTCACAATAATAAAAAACACTACATAAAAATAACTAGAGGTGATACAGAATGGCACAGACTTTCTCGTAGTAAAGTTATCTAATTTCCTTGGTGTGGACTGGTACTGTACAGTCTTACCATTCTTTCTGATCAGCTGCCACCTATCGCCTATCGTTGCCTAAAGTACACTGTTTTGAAATTTTCTCAACTCGGTTTTCAAATAGGGGAACCGAAATATTATTTTAAGAATATTAAAGAAGACTAAAACCTTGTTTTAAATATCAATTTTCATTGAAAAATTTGGAGCCTTATTTAAGAAAATGGCGTTACGCGTTACTACGAAAATAAAATTTGAAGCTCTTTTTCACAGAAATCTACTGCTTTCGAAAACTTTCACTTGAAGTCTTTTGAAGAACTTCTCACAAATACAATAATGTATGTATGTCCAGCATAATGTCCAGTAAGTGACATATTAACGGCGTGAGATATATTTAAAAAAAGACATTTATGTAATTTTTGAAAAACAAAAGAATACACCAAAATGAACTTTACGTCATATTAAACAGTGCCATTACCACTGTTCGTTGGAAAAGTTTTAAGAAAAAATTTGGAGCTATTTTTGAAAAAAATTATATGTGAGCGTTTCTGAAAATGCGGAATATTGAGCTGACGTTTACAGAAATCTATTGAGTTTCCGAGAAACTTTATTTAACATTATTTAATTCACATATACTCATAAATACAATAAGTTGAAGAAGTCGACATTACTGTAAATATTACCGACGTGAGAGACTAGTCAAAAAAATTAAATTTTTGTAATTAAAAAAAAAATAAAGCAATAAGGCATGTATGTCGAATTGGGTGCATTTGCTGCTACCCTACTAAAAATTTGAAGAAGAAATTTGGATCGGTTTTTGAGAAAATCTTGTTTTCGTAATTTTTTTTAATTTGCAAGTATTTTATGCTCTGTTGCACGAAAACGACTAACATTTTCAAAAAAAAAGTCTACATGACCTTAATGGAAGAACTATTTATGGGCAACAAATTTCATTTCATGGAACAATCTGTGTCTTCAATTTTGTAGTTGTAGAAAGACGCCAAAAAATTCTAACGTTTGCAATTGTCGAAAATTCAGAGTTAACCGTGAAAATCGGACACATGCCATCTTTATAAGTGTTTTACTCTATTCTTTCAAGAAATTTAAATAAAAAATTGGAGACGTTTTTGAGAAAATTTTGAAAATATCTGGGGACTTCATGTAATGTACCACCAAATATTAAAGAATATTTATCAAAATCTCAAAGCTTCTACTAGAGCCAGACGATCAGACAGACGGACGTTTTAAAAAACATTTTTTCGATATCAGGGGACCCCAAAATCTGTAAATAAAAAACTTCAAAATACTAGTCCTATGTTTTTAATAATATATTGATAAAAATAGAATTCTTGAGGTAGAAGTGATTTTTTACGAAGTATTCTAAGAGACACCCTCCTAGATAAAAGAGGAATGTTAATTTTCAAAAAAGCTGGATGTCATGCCTCAATTAGAAAACAATATTTACTAATAAGAATAAATAGTGGGAATATTGGGAAAGGATGCCAAATAATAGATGGCCGGCATTAATTGGATGGTCCCCAATATTTTCCTCGATGAAGGAGAGATCAAAGGAAGGCAAAATAAGGAGACATCGGAAGAAGATGATGCCTATGCTTATTGTTAGAAGGAGAAGATGAAGAAGAAGAAGAAGAAGAACTTAACTAGCCAGTAGTTTCAGATCATGGAATGTTAGAATTATCTCTAGTCGATGATATGAACAAATTGCAAATAAACAGAACACATGAAAAGGGAGGTTATGCGTATCTCTCCCGTGACATAACTCAAGAAAATAGATTCTTTAAAATGTTTAATTAATTAAGTAGTGTTTGAATATGGTCATCGAAACATTACATATTTTAATACTTTTTACTTTTCTCTTATGATTTTCTCTACATGTTTATGAACAGATGTTGCGTTAAAGAATAATAAATAATATGCCTCCATAAATTAAACGTTTTATATTAATTTTGCATTAAACATTACACTTATGTTTGTCAATAATGATCTAAAAGTTAATATTCTAGTTTTGAACGTCAATTCTGTTTTGTTTTAAGTTAAATGATTGGTTGGAGCACACTCGTGTTTGGTTAACGATGAACACGATAAAAATATTCGGGCGATTTTACAGTAGTTCCCAAAAATTAACTGGGTCGTTTACAGAGTGTTAACATTGTCAAGAACGGTATTGATAAGGACGAATTTAAACAATTTTATTAGTTTTCAATAAATACAAAATCATAGATGGAAGTGTCAAGCGTGACGAGCGCATAGACTATTGTTTCTTCTTCTGTTATTTACTTTTTTCCTTAACGGTAAAGCCGTAAAAAATTCTTAAATCTAAGGGCACCGTTTCCCTCTCCATTTAAAATTTGCAATGAAAATATTTTTCATAAAAAATTGAAAATTGATTAAAAGAGCTTTTTATTAGAATTCATCCAAAATAAACTATTCTACTTCAATTGGCAGGTTCTATTTATTTATTTATTTTTTGTTTATTTTTTATTTATTTTAGTAAAAAACAGTCAAAAACTGTATGTGACGTATGGGGAAGAAAATCATCTGCGCACGCTTTCTTGAGTTTCAGAATCCCTTCCCAACAATTTAACTATTAATAGTTGAAATATTAATATTAATAATAATAATAATAATAATAATAATAATAATAATAATAATAATAATAATAATAATAACAAATTTAAAAAGCGAGAGATTAACATTTCAAAAACTAGATATTTTCGTTGCCAAATTATAGAAAACTTATTTTTAACGGTAAAGAAACGAACAGACTTGATTTTTCTGTATTGTTAACAAAATAGAAACTCACCCTAAGCTCTACTACCACTACAAGCAAAGGAAAGTTCAACAAAACGTGCGCATAGTGAAGCTACATTTACGTCCAGAAGCAAATCAAGGGGCCATCTCAGCATTTGCTCAATGGATCAGGGAAACTGGACAAAAACCTGATCGAGATGGGGGTCATTGACCCGGAAGTACATTATTTGTTACAGGTTATATTGAGTCTTTTTTTAAAATTATACAATGCAAATGTAAACTAATTCATTATACTATATCTTGTTTTTGTTAAAGTAAACATTATGTTTCTTTTTGGCGATCAGTATAGTCTCTAATTGTATAGAAACAGTTTTGCAGCAGAAAATATTTTACTTTTAATTTAAATTTGTGTACCAATTTTAATTGTTTAATTTCATCTGGCAATGCATTGTAAAGTAGCGTACATGTATTGCATGTGGATTTCTTGTAGTGAGCTGTTGATACTGACACTTGATGAACATGATTTCTACGTCGAGTATTGTAACTATAAATATCAGTATTACATGAAAATATGTTCCCACCGTTAAGTAAGTTAGTTTTGACTAATACTACAGACTCATAAATAAATAGGCAAGGCAATGGTAAGATTCCAAGCTCAATGAAAAGAGGCTTGCACGGATCACGTGGATGGGATTTTTTCATTATTTGGATAATTTTCTTTTGCAATCTAAATGTCTGGGAACTAAAGGATGAGCTTCCCCAAAATATTATGCCATATCTCAGGCGGGAATGTACATTTGCAAAATATACGCAACGAGCTGCATGAAGGCTGACAGAATTAGAAAGAATTCTGAATGCATAACATAATAAGCTTAATTTATCGTTTAATTTTGTTATATGTACATTCCATTTGAGGTTTGATTGAATTGAGAGACCTAGAAATTTTGTTAACTTAACATCAGCTAATTGCATATTGTTAATTTTCAATGGAGCATACGATTGCCGATTTGAAACGCAAAATTACATTGAGACAGTTTTTCCTTCGTTAACTTATAATTTGTTATTACAAAACCAATTTGAAACTTCTGAAATTGTACTATTTATTGTTTCTTTTTTGCAAAGAACATTCGTGTCATCGGCAAACAGAACTGTTCTTCCGTTTTTAATAGATGAGGGCATATCGTTTACGTACAACAGAAAGAGGATAGGACCTAAGATCGAACCCTGTGGGACCCCATGTTCAATTGGCAAAGAATTGGAGAGATAAGTAAATAATGTCCTTTCGTGCCAGTACGGTATTTCTACTCTTTGAGATCGATTTTTAAGGTACGAGGTTATCCAATCTAGGGCAATACCACGAATTCCATAAGAAGGTAATTTTGAGAGCAAGATGTTATGGTTAATAACGTCAAAAGCTTTCGAAAGATCTAAAAATATCCCAATGGGTTCTTCATTTTGATCCATTGATGAAGCAACATCTTTAAGGAAAGAAAAAATGGCAGTTTCCGTAGATTTTGATTTCCTGAAACCGTGTTGTGAGGCTGAAAACGCTTCGTTTTTCCTGAGAAAAGTTTCCATTCGCGTATAGAAAAGCCTCTCTAATATTTTTGAGAAAACTGACAAAAGAGAAATTGGCCGATAATTTTGAATTTCATTTTTGTTCCCTTTTTTAAAAAGTGGCTTAATTGTTGCTGTTTTGAAAGTATCTGGAAATATTCCTGTGCACAAGGAAGCATTGAAAATGTGAGTTAATGGGTGTATAATGGCAGGTGCACACGTTTTTAATAAACAATCCGGAAATTCATCTAAACCTGATGAATATTTATTTTTTAATTTACTGACTATTCTGAGGATTTTGTTAGAAGAAGTTTTGTAAATAAACATCGTGCCGAAATTAAATCGTGCCGAAATCGTAAATAAACATCGTGCCGAAATAATGACGATTGATTTTGAAGAAAACCTTAAAATTACATGCAAATACTCTTCCACATGTGCATGGTAAGTTAGTTTCACAACAATCGTTTACTTTTCGATGAAAATCGTGAAAAATAAAATCAATCTTACATAGCGTACGAGTTTATTTTTCATTAATAAATCTTTATAGTTTTCATAATTTCCTCATAATTTTGGAAATAATCAGAAATATATATTTGAAGTAAAATATTTTAATTTAGTATTAACATTTTTGTGCTAAATACTGGTAATAAGAAGCCTATATAATTTACGTATTGGATCTTTCACCGTAAAGGACTGAATGAATCTCACAATATTATTATTGCTATCAGCATTATTATTACTATTATAAATACTATTAATCCTATTACTAACATTAATATTACTATTATTATTGGTGTTATTAAAAATCAAGACATAAATATGTAATTATTTGAGAAATAATAATGAGTAATTTATACAAAATATAAAATGTAAACACTTACATGTAATCTAAGAACTCGCGTAACTTGCTCGCTTTGTTCTGAATTTCTGGAAAAAGAGCAAATAATTAAAAAATACAAATCTCAATGGTAAATCACGAAATGCTAGTACCAGAATACATGATACATCGAATGACAAATCTTGAGACTGGAACGCATTATCCCAAAATTCAATATGCAAGCACTCGTAATAAAGCCATTTGTCAACACTGACTAATATATTCATTAATGTCAGCATGTAGAGACTATCAACACTCGAGGGTATAATTACGAGTTGATGGACATGAATCGTTAGTGTTTACAAGGGACGCATTCTATAAAACGAAGATGTAACAGTACCCATTTCGGAAACATAGGTTCTATTCTGCAGTCACACAATGTGATTCCGGTGTAATTTTCAACCTTCGTTGCAACCTCAATTTTTAATGAGTTTGTGTATTTGGTATTTGAATAAACTTTGTGCTTTCACTAATAATTTAAAATCCAGAATTATTCAATGTACAAATCTCTCTGAGTGGGAAAAGAAAGCAGAGGAGGGTTTTTTTAAAGAAAGAAAATTGTGTCTTCTTAGTAATTGAAGGTATGGTTAATTTTAACCCTCAGCTACCTACGTGGAGTCTCTGGGACTCCTCCGCCTTCGCAAAATTTCTGAAATCTACATTTGCGCTTTATTTGAAACATCTATTCTTCTTATACCTTTCCCTTCTACTGTTTTAAGAAACGTACGCGAGCTTTCTGTTGTGGAATGCATTTCAGAAGGAGTTTTTTTGGCGTGCAGGAGACCTAGGGACCCCTCGTCAGTAACAGTGTAACTCTTATGAGTGCGCGTCGCACTTTGCCAGTTAGTGATATTTGTTTTCTGTGGCGCCACTACAGAAAGTGAAATGTACAGAAAAACACGACTAGGCCGTTAAGATAGTGAGTGAATATTAATGACGATTATATTAAAGAAAATACTGCGCGGAAGGTGATGCAAAAGGGCAGTAATGTAAGAGTATATCTTGGAACCTATCAAATTGAATGGATTCATCAAGCGGACAATCGTGTCTAGAATCTGAGGAAGAAAGATAATGAAGAGGAATTTCTTGAGAATAATGAACTCGAAGAAGAAATAGCTGAGAATGCAAAATACTATAACGGAAAAGACAAATATGCCTGCAAGATTTGTACAGAAAAGATTTTTAAAGAAATTAATGTGATAATTTTAGTGTTTGCGGTAGTAACATTTTTGTACTTGATTTTCAGTTCCAGAGTTATAGCAGTTTTCATTAATATAGTTTTTAATGTTCAATAAATTTTGACGATAAAGATAAATTCGTTAAATGAAAGGTATGCTTTATTTTACTCAACCATTCCTAATCACATGATATTCCCTCGTTAGATAACTTATTAACAAATATATCCTGATTAATATTTTCTTTAGTCATTATTTATCTAAGTTTCAATGCTCTTCAATTGAAATAAAATTTAATACTGTAGTATTTGAAACTAAATTTCAAGAGTCCACGGGACTCCACGTCGGTACCAGTTGACTGGATTCCCACGTCGTCAGCTAAGGGTTAAAAAACGCCGTTCTGAAAAGCAATGACTTTTTTAACGCAATAATAATCTTCTAGTTTATCTTGATGCCTACGCTGGCGACGGATACTGTCATATTGGAAACTTTTACTTCCTGTTATACTACTTGCATAGTATACAGGAAGTCCTGTGTTGGGGCATTTTGAAACAGCAATCTTTCGATAGAAAAATGATGCCGATGCCGATTGATAAATGATGCCGAAAATGTGGATTATCGTGTTCCTATATATAGTTAATAACGTTCTTTAATACCTTGTGCAGTTAGAATTAATGATTTGTGGGTCCTTGGTACAGTACTGGAAACATAAATTGATCGCGGCCGTCTGCGGCTAAGTTCAGCTTCTGCACGGCTTGGACAGCCCTTGTCATGACGAAACGTCGCAGGCGGAGCCTCACAAACCATCGTAGCCAATCTCAACGCAGGGGGGAGTGCCCTAACAAAATTACGTCGTACAAAATGGCGGGCGCCGCCAGTTCAGATGTGGAAGTATTTTCAAATGGAAAATACATGAAAGAAACACTTCAATGAACATGAAAGTAAATTCATTGAAATATATATGAACTCATAGCACTTAACCACTGTTAACACAATTCTTTTTTAAGAAATTACATTGATGTCAGATAAAATAACACTAATTTTAGAACAGTTACGTTCTTATAGATATTTAAATTCCAATATTCTTGTCCAACCGCAATTTATGAACTTTATCAAATGACCAGTTTACTACAGAATTTTGCGATAAGAAAAACGATTATAATTGCATATTTTCAATTGTTCATATGTATATTACATTTGCAAAAACGCAAAATACTGTCTTTCTCGAATCGTTAGGACTTCTAGGGAACCATTTCAATAAGGGAAAGTAAAATTCAAAGACCAGCTGTATATTTATCATTAAAGTAACAATTAAACTAGATATTAAGCAATTAATTTGCATCTCATGTCAAAATTGTTATTTTACTATCATCAAATCAGGGGCAATTTGGGGACAATCCCCGGCAGGAATAGCGCACATTTCGGAATTGTTTATAAAATTGTTAATTGTTGCAAAATTGTTAATTCGCAGTTTTTGGTTCTGGGACATCAGAAAACCCTTCCCACTTTATAATTGCAAAAATTGGAAATTGTTTATAATTTTACAAATTTTGCAATTCTGTTTTATTCTCTCATCTCATTTCCCTTTACACAAGATGCAAAATTCCGCAATCTAACCGGAGCTATCGCCTTTCGTTTTCGAGATATGCAATTGTTTATAGGACCTTAGCGTCTGATGACAACCCTCAGTTGTTTCCAACCCCCAATGCATTCGATCTTGGCTGTCAAGTATAAAATTCAAATAGTTTTGCAGTGTCTTGCTTTCTGCTGATTAAATTGTATTAACGATTTGTGACTTACGACAAATCGGTGGAAATTGTTGCTCATAAGCGGTTTTTTAACTTTCGATTCTTCATGTATCGTTGACACACGTTTTATTAATAATAAATTCTCTGGCAAATTTCAAAACGCTGAGACGAACTGTTATCCTGCAAATTTGAAGATTTCTTTGTGGTTGAATGCATTCTATTCAGTGGTGCAAAGTGTATGCCAATAAGTTTAACGTCTAGCGAGGAAATTCATTATCAACAAATTATTTTGCAAAATGCTTTTGGACAGAGCGGTGGCATGAGAGATCATTTTCGTATTTATTCCACGAGGCAAGTTTTAGGCAACAGATACATTTGTGTATTAATTTTAATTTTGGTGAAATTGAATCACATGTGAATTTTCAAATACAACCATACATTTTTTACCTGTAATCAATATATCAATAGAGAAATTCAATGATGTCTCATTTGTTAATAATTTAAAGAGTAATAATGTGGATTTGACACCGGGCTTGAGCAATCCTTAACTCTAAGGCAAGCAACGCTTATCATTGGCTCTTCTAGTAATTCAAGTGGCCTAGCCTCGGAAGATTTCCCCGTTCTCCTCGCCTTAAAAGGCATAAGAGGCGGAGTCTGTAGAAAGTGGCACCAATTCAATAACACTCCCCTCCCCTCGAGAATGCTTCGTTACTCCCTTTTGTAGGAACACGTTCTTGTCGTGTATTAAATTGTGAAAAATAATTTAAATTCAATATAATAAACGAATAAGAATTTCTTTGCATTGTAATGCTACACACATTTAAATATAGAAATAAAACATGCAACTAAACAGTATACACATGTTTTAGGAAGACGAAATTTCTTTCTTATTATAACACTCATTTGTATACTTTTCACAGACAATATTGAGAAGTACACCATCAGTCTGATGATTTGTTCTGTAATAATCGATCTTATACCTAATTGACATGTAATGATAGAAATTTCTAACGTCTGGTATGGGAAATTAAGCATGAGCTCAGTTAATTTTAATGAGAGAGCAATTTTGTGATGAAAATATTTTTTTAATGCATATATTCCAAGTCCATATACATCCTTACATTAATTAACGTTGTTTCCATTTCCATTGAAGGCAAGGACATAACATCCCTCACGCGCCTATGTTTTTAAATGACTCTCAGAGAGGTCACTTGCTCTAGTCGCCGTGTCATTGAATTGAACTCTTGAAATGTTCTGTTCATACAGTAGTTCCCGAAACACGTAAATTCCAACAGGCGATCTCAAACTTATAGTAGTAGCACCCTACTTTCAAACATTAGTAGATACCGCGGACTGTGAGACCCCACGTCAAGTTCGAAACATACTTCATTGTCGTTCATGAGCATGTGTTAATCTGTCCAACTTTTTTTTGTGTCGGAGGGGCTGTGATTCTTGGAGAGATAATAGTGTAGTGGACATGCAAACCACTCTATGCACCTAAGCGAGTTCGTTTCCTAGTGTGGACAAAACGTTTGGGGATTGGAACCCTTTCTGCGGACTTCATGAATTATTATAATACTGCGATACCGAATAATGCGTCCTATTATCATTATAGTTTTAATTCAATTTTTTGTCTTTCATTTTGTTTGAATTTTGATCAGTTTTCTGTTTCTTATATAATTTTGTTAATGTATTTTAGAAATGGGGTTTAACTGATGCCAATGTTATACTTGATTTAAGCTAAATTGCTGTTTCCAAGTACTCGCAGTTCAAGTCACGTCTTATTGCGATCGGTGAGCTGAAGAATACCTGCATTAAGAGTGGACTGACAATATGCCAAGCTTCAGAAAAAAATTTCCGGATCTCGAAGGGAATATTGATGACTAAAATAAAAGATTGTAAAATGTCGCGATCGTAATAGTTGTGACTGTCAATCAAATAATATCCTAGCTGAATCTATAGCAAGGGCGGTCAATTTTGCCCACATGGGCATTCGTGTTCCTATTTATGCCTCGCGGGTGCTGCCACTCAAAATCGTTGCTGCAGCGGGCAACGAAAGAAATTTGAGCGAGGAAACATTCCTGGGAGGTGGGTAACTTAATTACAAAAGAGAACAATGTTTTCATGAGGTTTTTATTCAATAAAACATAATAACTGTTGTAAAAAGCGCTTATTTATTGGAAAATAGAAAAATTCGTAATGAAAATTTTCTGAGAAATAGAATTATACAGAGTCCCACCAACTGTGGGCCACTTCATAACTTCTAAACGGTTCCCGATATCGAAATGTAGTTTTCGCTTAACAATGCGGAATCATGGGGGAAGTAATGTGCGATAGAGATATAATTCGAAAAATTTTTAGTTTTCGAAAAAATTAATTATCTTTGATTTTTTAAATGGGGCCATATATTTTTTCACTAGCGATAGATAATCATATATAGACGAATGCATTCATGTAACATACGTTAATATTTTGATAGTATATTGAGTATAAAATTATTCTTTCAGACATATGATTTTGAACTAAATGTACGAGATTTCCTGTTAGCAACCGTTGCCATTGTCGCATTAG